>FTLJ01000877.1:0-27468 GCA_900155495.1 Porogramme epimiltina
CAAGCGCTCCGCCGCCGCCGCGTCGCGCACGCGCGGGCGCACCGCCGCCGCGAGCAGGCGCGGCACGACGCGCCCCGGCACCGCGCGCGCGAGCGGGCCGACGCCGACCCAGTCGCGCCACGTGAGCGCGCGCGCGTACCCCGCGTGCTCCGCGAACGGGCTCAGCGGCGCGAGGAGCAGCACGGCGGCGACGGCGCGCCCCGCGGGGAAGCGCGCGTAGGGCGCGCCGAAGACGATCTGCGCGGGGCACGTGCCGAAGGAGCCGCCGGAGAGGTAGATGCGCGGGAGCGCGGGCGCGGTGTTGGTGGTGGACGAGGGCTCGGCAGCGGCGGCGGGGTAGAGGTGCGCGAGGAGCGCGGCGGTGTCGGCGACGACGGTCTCGGGGAAGTGCGCGCCGCGCGCGAGGGGCGAGGTGAGGCCCCAGCCGGGGAGGGTGGGCGCGAGGAAGCGCACGCCGCGCGCGCGGAGGGGCGCGCCGGGGCGCGTGGCGTCGCCGACGGAGAAGAGGCCGTGGAACCAGATGACGAGGATGGGCGCGTCGGCGGGGCCGGAGTGCGAGTACGCGAGGGTGCGCCCGTCCGGGAGGTCGAGGAGCTCTTCGCGCGCGTCGTACTCGTCGGCGGCGATCGTAGGTCCCTCGGTGGGCTGCGCCGTGCTGGTGGGTGCGGTGGACATGGTGGTCGTCGTTGAGGTGGGGTGTGGGTGCGTGTTCACTTGTGGTTGGACTGTAGCCACCGCATGTTGGCCCCTTTATGCGCGGCGGTCACGACGAGCTGCATGCTGCGCTAAGGTGGCATACAGCCCACGCGACGCAGCCCCGAAAGACAACTGCGGCTAGAGCTGTCAACCACCTGTCAGTCCTTGTATGTACAGTATTGGCAAACCGTGCGGTTTGGATGCGCTCGCTCCTGGCGCGACTGTGGCGCAGCGCGCCGTTCGAAATTTCGTGACTCGAGTCACTCCGCCCGAACGGCGAATTCATATCGTTCGTCGTGCGCAGCCATGGGGGACCTGAAGTTGGAGGAGGATAGGAGCGAGGTGTCTCGGAGCGCATGTTGTCTCCGCAGTGGCGGGCGCTCTAGCCGCAGCCTGGTCCTGTCCTCCGATCGACTTCATCGACCGCTCTAGATTGGCAAGATCGAGGAACGGAGGGGGTTTCTGCATCGCCGTACCGAGCCCCGTCCGAAAAGGTCGGAAACGCTCAAAGGTCCGGCTTGGCATTGAACCAGGTCGTACCTAGAATGTGTCGTGCACTTCAGGCGTTCCGTCCACCAAACCTCGAAGGATCCAAAAGTTGCACAATTACAGCGCATTATACTTGAATACCAATAAGTAAAGCACATCGCGGCGGGCGCGCACAGCCCACCACAGCACACATCGACGTCGGCCGATCCCCATCTTTAGTTCCCGCACGTCGCGTTCCACCGCGCGTCCCCGAACGCGTGCTCGACGCTCGCCGCGTTCGCCTTGACAAAGTCGCCGAGCGCGCACGAGCCCGTGCGCCGGTCCATCGCGCGCCCGCACATCGCGAGCGGCACCGGCGCGTCGTTGAGCACGAGCCGCACGTGCGCGCCCTTCGACAGCGACGTCGCGCACGAGAAGCGCTCCCAGACCATCTGCGCGCCGAACGGCACCTGCGCGGACGTGCGGAACTTGCGGCTCGCGCGCACGGGCCCGGTCGCGGAGAGCGGGGGCGTGTCTTTGAAGAGCCCGAGCGCGGTGAGCGCCATGTCGATCGTGGTGTCGTGCCCGAACTCGAGGTAGACGGGCTTCGCGTCGCCCGTGGTGTTGGTGAAGCTGCCGGGACGCGGGAGGACGGGTCAGCGTCTGCGCGGGCGGAAACCCAGCAAGAGGAAGGGGGCGCGCACCGCTCAACGAGCTTGCTCACGTAGAGCCCGCCGAGGACCTCGCCCATCGGCGTGGGGAGGTTGTAGCCGAACGCGCCGTCCATGAGGAGGTCGAGCTCGTACTCAAAGTCCTCGATCTCGCTCTGGGAGAACGCGCCGCACCAGGGCGAGACGCCGTGCGCGGCGAGGTCGTACGCGCACGCGTACAGCGCGCCGTGCACGTTCGCGGTCGTCAGGTTCACGCCCGGGAGCAGCTTGTTCAGCCGCTTCGCGATGGGCGGGAGGTACACGTTCCCCCACGCGATCGTCGCCTGTATACACACGCGCGCACGCACGTCAGGGTTAAGATGGGCGTGAGAGCGCGCTGTTGGGACGTACGTTGTTGCCGTAGTTGTAGTCCCACTTATGGCAGGTGTCCATGGGCGTGATCCACGAGACCGTCTTGGTGTCCTCGTTGATCGTCGAGAACGCGGACGCGTTCATCGAGCCCCAGCCGCGCCCGAAGTAGCCCTGCGCGAACCACTGCGCAGACTCGACGACGCGGTCCTGGTTCCCCGCGAGCACGCCGTCCGCCTGGAGGTGCGGGTACTTCAGCTTAAAGCTACCAGGACGTCGCAGCGTCAGCGTCAGCTCGCGGCAGGGACTCGGGACACACGCGGGGGGGCGGGGGCACGTACTCGACTCCGTGCTTGAAGAGCTGCAGCCGGCCGGCCGCGGTGAGGTCGTCGTGGCCGAGCGTGCTCGCGTAGCCGTCCTTGAGGAACGCGAGGCCGGAGGGGAGGCGCGCCTTCTGCACCGCCGCGGACGCGTTCCCGAGCTTCGCGACGAGGTCGGTGATGAACACGAGCTCGGACGAGAGCGGGTAGCGCGAGCCGTGCCGGCCCATCTGCACGCACGTTCGTGCGCGCGCGGCAGGCGGAGATCGAGGGAGAAGCGGCGGAACGCGGCGCGAAGGAAGAGCAGCGGAAGGTAATGGGAAGGGTGGGTTGGGTTGGGTAGGTGCGTGAGCGGATGGGGTATGCGAGAAGGAGAGAGGGGGGGCACGCACGAGCATGACCTGGTCGACCGTGCAGTCCGCCGGGAGCGCCGCGTCCACGCCCGCGGGCACGGGCGCGGACTGGTACGGCGAGAGGTTCCCGAGGTGCGCCGCGTAGTTGAACCCGCCGCGCGCGTCCAGGTTCGCCGCGGACGCGAGCGCGCTGAGCGCGGCGAGGGTGACGTGCCAGAGCGCGAGCTTCATCCTGTCCTTGCCTTGGTTGTCCTTGTCGTGGTCGTGGTCGTGGTCGTCAGACGCGGACGGGGGCGCAGAGTCGGCTGCCGAGGAGGAAGAAAAGAGTGCGGGCGACGCGTCTCGAGTCTCGACGCGCAGCGCCGACCCCCCCGCCTATCTTATATACGTACGTTCCCCCCACGCGCGGTATCGTACCCCCTCCCGCACGCACACACGCGCCGACTGGTGCCGGCACCGCGCGCACGATGCGCGCCGGAGCGCCAGCCCGCCGTGCTATCAGCCTGACAGGCAGTGGGGGACTGGGCGTGCGCCGTGCGGCACGCCCGCCCTGGAGCCCGCGGCGCGCGCTATCCGCCGCGCCGACAGCCTATCCACCGGCAACGTTCGTCGACGTGCGCGCGTGCTCCAGCCCCCCTGCGTCGATCGACGGGCGCACGGGCTCGCAGGAGCGCGCGCGCAGGGGAGCTGGACTCTGGAGGGACGGGCAGCGGAGACGCGCGAAGTGATGATGGGCCTGATGGGCCGGCTGATGCGGGGGCGGCGCGACCATGTGGGCTCGCTGTCGCGGCGTCGCTGAGGGTGTGGCTGGCGTGGACGATAAGCACGCCGGGGGTGCGGGGGCGCGCGCGACGTGCGCGTTGACGTTGACAGCGGTGGGTAGGGGTGGGTCCAATTTCGGCGGGAGGTGGGAGGAGGGGCACGCGACTCGTGTCGTGTGCGAGCGGCGCACGGGGGCAGCTACGCCATCGCTTTTCCAGAGAGAAGCTGGCGACCCAGGGTGGAGTCGTGGACAAGCGCTGGCCACTCTCCGGCGCCCAGGCGCCAGGCACGCGGAGAGGGGTGCCGTCACATCAGGTTACATCATCGGTGCTTCATGACGGAACTGCAGCGCGGTGTGGTCAGGGGGGGAAGAGAGAAAAAAAAGTCTGCTTGAACGAGAATGCGGTGGCGGGAGCACGCGGCGAGGGCTCACAATTAATGCAGGCACGAACGTGTTGCTACGAGAATTCCCAAAACTCGTCCCAGCTCGCGAGGGGGAGGCGCTCGGCGCCCAGAGGCCGAGAAGATGCTGGGAGCCCGGCGGAGGGGGGAGGGGCGACTCGCGAGCCGCGGTCGTGTGGAGACGAGCTTGCGTCGGAGTCGCCCTGCCCACGACGGATCAGAGCGACCATGTGCGAGGGGCGGCGTAACGGGGATGGGGATAGGAGTGGGGACGTGACGACCTGCGAAACATCTGAACAAGAGCGCGGTGAGCGATGCGAATACTGCGCCCAGGACACAAAACACGAAAAACCGAATCATAGAGAAAGAAAAGAGGGAGCGACGGCGGTCTCAGTGCTCACCAAGTCGAGGAAGGGGGAGCCATGTCAGACGGCGGGCGGGACGACGACGGACGCGACGCATCGACGACGGCAGTTGGCATGCCATGCATATATCCAAGCAGAGCGGAGCGGGAGAAGACACAACTTGTCGACTGAGCGGTAGACGGATCTATAACTATGAAGCAGAACGGCAGACTCGTGAGGGAGGTTAGGGGGTGGGTAAGAATGGGTGGGGTGTAGAGGGGAGGGATGTTCCCGACGCGAACGGCTAGTGTACATGTGCGTGCAAAGAGGCAACTGGAGCTCGACGCGAGAAAAAAACCGACTGCGCTGTGTTGTGCGTGCGTGCATGTTGTCTACGTGCGTACGTCCTGTCGGATCGATAATTATGACGCCGGGCGGGTGCGGTGGAGAGCGAGCGGTACTGCAGTGCGACGATGGGCGATGTTGTGCTGGGCGTGGGACGTGGATGTGTGCGAGGTATATGGGGGAGTACTAAATGCGTCGGGGGTAGGCGTACGGTATGTGATCGTGGCGATTCGCAGAGCAGGAAGGGTGGAAGGGGTGGAGGAGAAAAGGCCGGGGCGCGGGCGAAAACATAGTGTAGTGAGTAGGTGGGCGGGTGATTCGGGGGCAGCTCTACATTGGTACGGACGTGCAAGATACGAGTGTGGTGGGGTCGATAGCAATAGGGGACTGGTGAGTACTGTCTTTCGGATATGCGGGGCAACAGAATACGATGGGAGCAGAGCGGGCGTTGGCAGCCGTCTAGGGCCCCGCGAGAAGGGCCGACGTCTAGCGCACTTGCTGCGTTTTGAATCGGCGAGCAGTTGAAGGCGTCGTCCTCGGCGTCCCGGCGCGCGGGCGGGGCTGGGCGGAGCGGGCGGGCTGCAAGGGAGAGAGGGACCGTCGGACCGAGCTCGCGTCGCGCCACGTCGGGAGCAATAATGGGTTTACAGTGCACTCACCTCCGTGTCCTCCGCGTCGGCGGTCACCGTTTTGGCGCGAGCGTGGAGAGCGAGAGGCCCTGCGAGAGCTCAGGCTTCCACGAGAGCCTCCGGACGGCTTCCGCGTAGTCGACCCACTCCCGCCTGCGCTCCTTGCTCTCCAGCCACTCCGCGTCCAGGTCCGCGACGTCCAGCTCGTAGAAGTGGTACGTCGAGGACGCGGACGGTATTGTCGTCACGAAGCGCGTGATTTTGCCGCGCACGCCCGCTACAGGAGGGGGGATAGGGTGGGGAGTGTGGAGCGGGAGGCGGGGGGCGGTGCGCACGCGCGAGGTGGCACGGGGAGGCGGGCGGAGGAAACAGGACGCGGTCGCGCGAGCGTGACGCAAGCAGCAACGCGGCGTCGCGTGGGGGAAACGGCAGGGGGTGCGGTGGGGGGAAAGGGAAATCGTCAGGAATGGGGACGGTAGACGGATGGACAAAGGGTGAGACCTTCTTCCAAGGCTTCCCGCGAGGCTGCTGCTTCTAGCACGCCGTCCGTTGGCTCCCACCCTCCTTTAGGCACTACGTGGTTGGATGCGTGGGTGTGGTGGCGGGCGCATGGGACACGTAGTCAGCGAGCTGCTGCCGCGGCGCCGTGCTACGGGAGCATAGGAGAGGTAAATGCACTCACAGACCCAGTTATTTGGCCGCTTTCTACTGGTGATGACGAGGACCTTGCCAGCTGCCCGTGCGATCGGGATAGCGCAACAGACGACACGGGGGGTCGAGCGTCCTTTGTTGCTCATCGTGGTGGGTAGGTGGAGGTGGTGAATGTGGCGGGGCGAGGTCGTGTGGGCGAAAGGTGCGGCGCGGATTAGGGGGGAGGAGCAGGAAAGGAAAGGAGAGGAAGGACGAGGGGCGGCGGAGGAAATTCCGAGCGGCCTTCGCCACGGAGCACGGTCGAGTCGAGTTTCAGGAGCGGGAAACGTCCGGTGCCGCAAGGGGGAAGACGCGGCGTTCTCGACTGCCCGCGAGTGTGCGCGCGGTTGCGATTAGCGTTTACGGTTTGCCGGGTGGCGACGAGTCAAGGACACGTAAGCCGATGGGGCGGAGAGGGGGTGGTGCTGGAGCCGGGCGAGGGGACACACTCGGACGGCGGGCGGCACGGGCTGGGTGGACGGGTGGGGAGGGGGACGCAGAAGATGACGAGCTGCTCCGGCGAGGGATTTTGTGGCCGATCGTGGGACCGCGGCCGAGGGGTGACGCTGCTGGTGCTGCCGGGTGGGCTGCGAGCAAGGCAGGCGGATGATGCCCAGGGAAGAATGGAGCAAGAAGGGTTGCGCGCAGATGTGGGCGGCGAGAGGAAGGCGGTCGCTGCTCGGGGCAGAACGCGGACGGCGGGCCTGTTCTGGGGGTCGCGCGAGGTTGCGAGTGTGCGGTCGGAGCTGGCGGTGGGTGCGCGGGTGCGGGGTGGGGCTGGAGCAGTGCGTGCGGCGGGAGGCACACGACCGGGAGCGGAGGATGTGAGAGGAGAAAAGGGGGCAGGGGCGCGGGTGGGACGCTTTTGAGTGGGAGGACGGCGAGCGGGCGCCTGGGTCGCGGGCGACGGAGGGGGCGGGGCGAGGTCGGACTCGTCTCTCGGACGGGGCGAGGTCGGACTCGTCTCTCGGACGGGGCGAGCTCAGCCAGCGGGCCCTCTGGGGACGGTGGATGGGGGGGCTGCAGTCCTCTGCGCCCACCGCGCGCGGCCAATCGAGGGGCGCACGTTCGCCCCGGCCCCCTCCCTCCGCCCATCCCGGCACATCCCAGCTCCCCCGGCACCCGGGCGGTCGAGCGCGGCGGCCCCATCGGCCACCCACCACCACCGCACGCGGCCGACCGCGCCAGCCAGCAGCCAGGGGGAGATCGATGGCGCGAGGGCCCCGCGCTGGAGGCTGAGGCGGGCGTCGAGTGGACCGTGAAGCGTGGACCGTGGACGAGCGTCGCCGCCTGCAGGCTGCGCCCCCGCTTCCTTTCCAAATTCCAACCCAAACTCTCTTCTTCCCCTAGGCCTTCTTCGCACGAGATCTAGATGGCCAGATTGGCACCTCCCCCCCAACGCCCGCAGATCCGCCTCCCGCCCTTCCAATGCGGTAGCCAGCGCACTTCCAATTAACTTAACATATCGTAATCGACGCGCACACGTCCGTCTAAACCCGCCCCGGGCCCGGCCTGCCCGCCGTCCTGACACTCGAGTCGACAAAATATCCCGATCCACGCCCCTCTCCCTTCCTGCCCGGATTGAGTTGTGATCTACGAGCCGCTCCTCCACCACACACCACACTGCTCTCCCCCGGACCATCCGCCCAATCGCGCCGCCCTCGGCCGACCCGTGACCGTCGCGCGCGGTCGTCTACTCGTTCCATCTGCGCCACACAAAACAAGAGCAGCGATGAGCCACCCACGTCTTCCCACACATGACGTCGGTCCACTTACGCGACCAAAAACATGCACGCCACGCCGAAGAACATCGCGGCGAACTGTAACGAGAGCCAGTGTGAGCGCAGTCGGCCTGACAGAGCAGAGCGGCGTTTCTCACCTCGCGCAGCGCCTGCTTTCCGCTCTTGCTGTCTTCGAGCAGCCTGCGGAATGAAAAGAAAATGGGACACGCGTCCACGTCAGACGCGGCGCGCCCAACAGAGAACAATAGACGTGAGTTCACGTACGTGGGCAACACGGCGACCGCGCCAATATACATAAATCCTCCAGCGACAAACGGAATCACCTAAGCTCGCGCGTCATGCGTTAGCGGCGCGTCGCGCGCTCTAGTCCGGAATTGGCGGGCTCTCACCAGATCAGCCATCTGCACGGTCGTCCCGAGGAGACCTGCGGCAGTCTGACGGAGCGCGGCAGCAAAGTTGGTCGCCTCGGCCTCGAGCTCGCCACCCGCGGAGAGGTTGCGGATCCCGATTCCCATGAACGTCCTACGTGGAGGGAGGGTGGACGTGCCTCAGCGCACGATGAATGGTGGCGACGCAAAAAAAGGTTTTCCGTACCCGACCTGACCACCACGATGCGACACGGCGTGACGCGACGCGACACGAAGCACGACGCACGCAAGCAGGAACCCGAGAAGAAGTCAGCGGTGGGGATGGCGCGGAGATTCCCGGCTCGCGGCTGCACAGACAGGCCCACCACGCCCGCGCGCGTGCGTGGCTGCGTGGCTGCCTGCAGCAGCAGCGAAGCGAGGGTGTGGGGGCAAGGAAATAGGGAGGGAGCGATGACGTACAAAGGCGCCGATGGCGGTCAGGAACTGCGACTGCATCGCCTGCTTTTTCGTGAAGCCGCTCCGGATGAGGATCGAGTAGTCGGCGATCTCGTGCGGGATCTCGTGCGCGAAGCACGCGAGGGTCGTCGTCGCCCCGATGAGTGGCGATGAGTAGAAGGACGCGGCCATGCTGCAGGGGTGCCCGCAGAGCGGTCGTGTCAGTTGCGGCGAGCGCTCTCGTAAGGGAGCGAACGTGCGCGGGCGCGCGCGCGCACGCCGCGGCAACGAAACAGGACGTACGCGAGGCCATCAGTTCTGCATAGATGGAACGCGCGCGGCGTCGATAGAAGGGCAGGGCGGGCGCGGTCAGCGAAAAAAGGCGGCATCAGTTGCGACGGCGCGAAGAAGGCTCACATGTTGTGCACGAAGTCGCCGAACAGGTTCAGGTACGCCGACAGCTTGGACGTCTGCTTCGGCGCGTCCTGCGCCTCGTCGCTGCTGCCGTCAGTTTCGGGTTTATCACCGGCCTTGCCGTTGGCGCGGGCTTTCAAGCCCTCTGCGGACGCAGACGCAGACACGCCGGTCGAGTGCCCGTTGGCGGGCTCGGCCGCGCCGTTGGTGTGGGAGTGTGAGTGGCTATGGGAGTGGCCCGCCGCGCCGTCCTCGTCCCCGCCCAGGACCCGGAGCGTCTTCTCCATGATGAAGAACGACGCGAACCCGACGAAGATGCCGAGCCTGGTGTTACCGCCCAGGGGTGAGCGCACGTCCCGGTGCCGTACCGTTTACCACACCGGGGGAAGGGGGGGAAGACGCACCCGATCAGAATGTTGCGCTTCTCCTCGACCATGACGAAGTGCACGCCGCCGTCCTGGTGCTCACCCATAAACGAGTGCGGCACCAGGTGGAGGAACACGTCGGACAGAAGCCCGCCAGTCTGGAAACGGCCGCACCGCCGACGAGAACATCAGTTGCGCCGTATTTACTACGACAGCGGCCGCAGAAGAAAGGAGCGGTATAATGTCGGCCGCCCGCAGACATACCGCGAACGCAGTCATGGTGTTGAGCGTGTTGGGGTTGATTTGCGCGGGGATGAACGCGAGGATGAAGTTCGGGACGCTGCGGAGGCAAAGTCCGGCGGCGGCACCGCGGCAGGTGCGAACGAACGAAGCCCATCATCGTCAGCCTGGTCGGCGCGAAGCGTGTTGGGAAGAAGGGTACGGACGAGGATATGTAGAACGTTCCAAGGACTGCCAAAAGCGAGCGCGTCAGTCGATCGTTGTTCCATCGGTGCACATTCAGTTCGCGCACGACCCCGGTCGGCCGAGCGCGAGTGAGAAGAAATGGGGGGTGCACGTTCGTCTGAAGCGTCTCACCATCCCCACCACCTCAGGCGGACGCGCGCGCACGCAGGAAGCGAAGCGACCGAGGAGGTGCGAAAAGGAGAGCACAAAGGATGCGCGGGACGCACTTGAATTCCATCCTGGGCCGAAGGGGAAGAGCCATGCGAATACGGTGCGCATGACGGGCGACTGTGCCGACTCGAGCTCCCCCTTGAGGGCGCCGAGCTGCTGTATGGGCCCGCATGCCTGGATGTCCGCGTCCTGGGGTACGGTGAAGGGGGAACGGTGGGTCAACTCAGTCTCACACGTGCGACCATTCAGTCCCGGCTCGGGAAGAGACACGCACCGAGACGACCAAGGGAGCTTTCTGGGACTCCGACAGAGCGGAGCTTCCCACCGCGAGGCTGGCGGCGAGCGCGAGGAGGAGGAGCGTCCGGCGGTACGAGCGCGGGCTGGGCATCGCAGAGACGGTGGAGGACGAAGAGGCAGGCTGGAGACGAGGCTGGGTACCGCTCGATCACCACCGCGCGGCAGTCGCTGCCAGCTGCACCTCCCCCGGGCGTCTCTTTTCGCCCTATAAATGGCGTCTATGAACGCGTCCAGGCGCCCGAGCGGGGGTGGGGAACGCGTCTGGCGCGCACCACCTGTGACGGCCCCGACGCTGTTGACTCGCCCGTTTCTAATCTACCATCTCGTGTTCGACCTTTTCCTTTGTACGATGAGCATGGCTGCGACGTATCCCACGAAGGAAGAGGCCGCGCTCGTTGCCGCCGCGGAGAAGCTCATGACGGACACGATGGCCCGCTACGACCCTTCGCACGACGCGTACCACGGTAGGTCCTTCGCGCCACCCTCCCCGCGTCGCAAGCCAACCCAAGTGCTCACCCTCACCCCACGCAGTCCAGCGCGTCCGCCGGACCGCGATGCACCTCGCGCGCACGCTCGCCGCGTCCCTCCCGCCGGACCGCCAGCCTGACCTGCTCGTCGTCGAGCTCGCCGCGCTCCTGCACGACGTGCTCGACAAGAAGTACGTCCCCGCCGCGCAGGCCGCGGACCCGGACGCGTTCTTCCGTCCTCTCTTCGCGCGCTGGGCGGCGGAGGGCGGCGGCGGCACGGCGGACATCGTCGCGGACGGGCGCGCGCAGACCGTCGCGCGCATCGTCGACAACGTCTCGTGGAGCACCGAGAAGCGGCGGCATGCGGCGGGCGAGATCGGCGAGTGGCACAGGACGTGCGTCGAGCTGCACTGCGTGCAGGATGCGGACCGGCTCGACGCGATCGGCGCGTTTGGTGAGTGCCCCTGCTACACGCGCGGACTGGACGACTGACCCGGGAGTGGCTCAGGGATCATGCGGTGCGCCGCCTACACAGCTGCGACGAACCAGTACGTTTCATCTACGCATGCTCTCGGTGCAATTATTCACGGAAAGTCTGATTTTAGCGCGCTGCACGCCCCCAAGGATGATCCAGGACATGACTCTACTGCGGTGGCACACTTTTATGACAAGCTGCTGCACATTAAGGAGCGGCTAAAGACTGAACCCGCGAAGAAACTCGCAGAAAAGAGACACCAGCTGGTCCGTTCCCTGTTCCACAATGCCCCAGGCACGCAATTAACTGCCCCAACAGATGCTCGATTTCCTGAGCTCTGTCGACGAGGAATACGACGCGTAAACGTAAACTCGGCACATGGTCATTTTTCTTGTTAACGTCCAACATGGTTATTAGAGCGGACATTTGCGCGGCCACTCTTGGAAAAACACGCTGTATTCTGGTTAGATCCCTAGGACAATGCGGTTAGAGAAAAAGGCTACAAAGTGTGGTATAGTGAACGTATATAAGAGGTATCAACAGCTGCTCGGCTGAGTCAAGAATCCAAGGACGAGAGATGTATCGTCTATATATAATCGAGGACACGCCGCACGATCCGCTAGTAATTGCTGGTCTGTAACCATTCGTAGCATCCGTGTGTTCGTACCACCGAGGAGGTTCCCAAGCACGTCCACAGCTCTGTTGTCCAGGTCACCGCTCCACCGCAAGTCAATTCCGTGTCCAAGAAGTTCCGGCACCGCGCGGTCGACTTCATCTTGAAGCAAGACGGCCACGGCACGGGAAGGGATGATGTCTGTCGCACAGTGCGGGTGCAAGTACGTGCACTCGTTGACCAGGTTATCGATGCCGTCCGAGTACACCATGACGACAGGATGGCGGTCCCAGACTGAATCCAGATCAAAGCTTCGTATTGAGGGTTCCGCTGTTAGGTACGGCGGCGTGCGGATGCGTGCGACAACGCTCGGCCGCAGTGGTAGTATTTCTACTGCACTCAAATGGCAGAAGAGATGTGTTGAGTAGGCGGGGTCGAGCTTCAGAGCAAAATCACCGATACCTGACGAGTAGCGTCAGTCACAGCCATAGCGGGGCTCAAACACAATATATCAATACTGACTCCGCGATACGGGAAGGTGCCCGAGCACACGATCACCCCGAACGACGTCAGGCTCACCCGGGTGATCCGCTACGACTCTCCTGCGCTCCGTGATGTTACTGAACATATGCCGTGGTGTCATATTTGAAGCAGTTCGTTTGCCTTCCGATGTCACTGTTGAAAGAGCTGTACCATGTTGAGCCAACATCGCAACAGCCACATCGAGATCTTTAGCACCACTCACCGACTGTGGAATCTCCAACGTTGATTGTCCACATGATTCGATTGTCCAGATTCACCACTGCAGCCGCCAAGGTGGTTCCCGCATACGCCCGCCACAGCGCGTCAGGGTACTCCTGCACGAGCCCGCAGGCCTGCTCTCCTGACAGCTGAGCGGGCTCCGGGCAGATGGTCTGGACGACGTGCCCAAGCTCCCGGTCGAAGTCCTTGACGCACCGTCGTAGCTCTGAGGATATCATGCTGGCTTTGCGGAGCATGGTCCTGCGGTCCCGCCGGCCGCGCAGGCCGCTGGCCACGATACGGGATATGTACGTTGATATTCGACTGGGTAGGTGCGACGCGGTGTATCGCGCGGTGCTCGCGCCGCCATGGCCTACAGCAATGGGCCGAGACTCTGAGTGCATGTAACTTGGGGAATGAGCGAAGAACTCACCATCACACACGGCTAGCAAGAGCCATGCCTGTCCATGTATCTGAAACTCGTGCACGACCAGCCGATCCTGGTTCTGGCGGGTGGCGAGAGGCTGGAACGTAACGGCATGGACCTCGCCCCCATTGCTGATATCCATCTTCCTGCTAGAGGAGCACCTCCCTATCTTCTCCCGGAGTTCATCTAGAGCGGGCATAGGAACCTATGGCGGGTAAGAGAGAGTAACGGTCCATTGTGGGAAGCAGCGGGCGACGTTGTGTGCGGACCGCAGGCTCGATGTGGCACACCGCCCGGGGGTGATGATGGGCAGAAGACAAGTGTGTGGCGGTGAGCGCCTCTGCCGGTCGTACTTGACTTCGGATCCCATCTAGCTCCCCGCATAGATCGGTCTTTAGACTTTTTTGCTCTCTACCTTCCTCTTACAGGACTCGTACAGCTTCCACGAATATAAGAACGATGTCAGAGGCAAAGAGAAAAGCCGATGGAAAGGATAGGAGTAGGAGGCGGTTTCGTGCGGTATGTTCTCTTGACGTCTGCATAGGATTTTTTGACTTATGACTGCGCTCCGCAGGATGGCACACCCATTTGGGGCCAGAGAAGCATAGACGGTCCCGGGGTTTGGGTAACCTGTGTAAAAGGCAAAGAGAAGCAGACGGTTGGCGAGTTGTACGATGTTTTCGAATCGGTGAGCGGTGGGAGCGAACCGGTGGCATTCCTGTGCAAACTGACGGTGTGATACATGACTTTCTATAATTATTTAGCTGGGAAACAAGCTGTGGCCTGTGCAAGATGCCGCTGACGGCGTGGGTTCTGGCGACTCAGATGAAGATGGAGGCGCGGATGATCTAGAGAAGCAAATCGCGAAAGAAGTTGCATCGATGAAACGGCCTAGGAGAGAGACAAGGTTCGGTATGTCGTGCTGTATGACATTGCTACATCTGAGCTAATGTGATGCGCAGCTAACTGCTTGACGAACACTCCGTGTGGTATGCTCTTCGTTTTTCCTCCCAGTAGCTGATCCTAATGTAATCACAGTCGTTTTCATATCCTGCAAGCCTCCAGTAGACCCCGTCAAACTTGTGATGGCCCAGGTCCAGAATGTCCTAGAAACAGGTGTTACCAACACTCGGTCAGCACCCAAACCCCACATTTGCACTTCTAGTTGCTTATCTCGGGACAGATTCTCGCAACGCTTAACCCCGGTATCGGGAAGCTGCGTCGCAAACATATCGGAGATCCAATCGTTATGTACTCGCATTGTGAAGAGTGCACTGGCGGAAGAGCCCGAGAAAAAGTTCTCAGTAAGGGTTCGTGTTGGATTGAAGTTTTGCTGTGCTGATGGGGTATCAGTATAAGATAGAGCTGCGTCTCCGCAATCACAATACGTTAAAGCGGGACAAGCTCATTCCAGAAATTGCCAAATGTGTGCCTGAAGGTCATACCGTTTCGCTGGATAATCCGGAGCTCTTCATTCTCGTCGAGATCTTTAAGGTAAGCAACCGACCGGCCATAGTCCAGTGTTTACACTCAATATGGTTGCACAGAGTGTCTGCGGTATCAGCGTTGTTAAGGACTACTACAAACTCCAGAAGTTCAATGTCATGGAGATCGCTACCGTTAAGAACCTGCGCGATGAAGGTGCTGAGGGCCGTGTATTGGAGAAAACGAAGGAGACTCAGGGAAGTAGCAGTGGCCCGGTTGTCTCACAGCCTGCTACCTCCGAAGAAAGTAGATTGTAAAGATGTGTGAGAAGCACTAGAAAGTGTATAATGTAATTGTAGAGTTATTGCTTGAGCATTATAAGCACAGCAGCATAGCATACAATCATACGCGTATCTTTTATAAGCGAGGGGACGCGGGCCGAAAAGAGAGCGCTTCGTGCGTGATCTCCTTGACCATCGGCGCGCGAGTCTTGCGGCTGTAAGCTCTCTCGCCGTCTCCGACTCTGTTCGTCCCCAGGCTTGCTCCTTCTCAGCTCTGTCTTGGAGGATTGTCATATCTCTGAGAAGTTTCAAACACCCGAAATCTCATCAGAGCAACTCTTTCACACCGCGCCTGATTCCTGGCCACGCCCCGACGTGCATCGTACGCACTAACGACTCGCAATCATGGGTGATCTCGTAGACTCCATGCTCGATCTCATGCGGCGCCTGCCACCGACGCACGTAGAAGAGAATGTGGCCTCGCTGGTGGCAATGTGTCCGGACTACGCGGACGACCTCTTGGGCAGTGTTGACCAGCCTTTGAAAGTCATGACGGATCGCGCGACGGGGAAGGACTACCTCGCGTGTGATTACAACAAGGACGGGGACAGCTACCGGTACGTATCTTATATCTCTAGCTCACACAAATACTGTCACGACGCACAGAAGATGGGGGTACTGACACAACGCGCGTTTCTGTAGGTCACCATGGTCGAATGAGTACGACCCGCCACTAGAGGACGGAACGGTGCCATCCTCCAAGCTGCGGAAGCTGGAGATCACGGCGAATGAGGCATTCGACACTTACCGCGAAATGTATGTCTCTTACCTTGTTTGAGGCGCGATTGTCTGCGGGATTTGACAATTCATGCACAGGTACTACGAGGGTGGTGTGTCGTCCGTGTTCCTCTGGGACCTCGACGACGGTGGATTCGCTGGTGTGGTGCTTTTGAAGAAGAGTGCGGCTGGCTTCTCCAACATACCACGGTGCTATGCTAACCTTCCGCTTCCATTGTAGCGTTGAGCCCGTCGGCACCGGGAGAGCCGTCTGGCTCGTGGGACTCCATTCACGTGTTTGAAGCCGCTGAACGTGGGCGGCAAGCCCACTACAAGCTCACGTCAACGGTAATGCTCCAGATGGTCGATTCCGCGGCGTCGTTGCGGAGTAACAAGGAGGAGTCGGGGCTCGCGGGGCGGGGCGGTAACAAGGCGGAGGGTGAAGGGAAGCGCGAAGGTGAAGTGATGCTAAGCGGTAGCATGACGCGCCAGGCGGAGCAGGATTTCCCTCTCCAGGACCAGACGACACATATCACGAACACAGGCAAGATGATCGAGGAGATGGAAATTAAGATGCGGAACCAGCTGCAGGAGGTGAGCTCTCACTTGGGCTGAGGGCGCGTTTAACTATACAGTGTCCTAATGGGATTGTTTGCTGCTCCAGGTCTACTTCGGCAAGACACGGGATGTGGTCTTTGACCTTCGCTCCCTCGACGACCTTGAGAAGGCTCGCAGACAGCGCGAATTACAGAAGGAGCTGGTGGGATTCATTAAGCGGTGATCATCCGCAGGCGGGATGGATATCGATAGAAGTAATAACTGGACTTGTACAAATCTCACAACACAATGGCGTCGGCGTGTGGAGACGGGCTTTCTTCGCCGTTTGCCCCGGATTCATCCTCGAGTGAGGCATAAGCTCGTTAACATGAATGGATTGCAGACGCGTGACGTCATGTTGCCTGAATGCAGTATGTCACGGTCACCCCTCAACGCGCTTCGCGCGCTCCAACACGTTTGCCACCGTCGCGTTGTGGCTTGGGGCTCCACACCTCTCGCCCACCTCACAGTGCACACATCCACGAGTAACTCTGCTTGATATCTTTCTGGAGAACGTTTTGCGCCCGCCTCCGGCCCCACTCAGTCATGACTGTCTACCTAGACTCCCTCAGGCCCCTCCTTCCAGATAACATTCGCGCGCAGCTTGACCACGCGCTCCTGCCAGAGATCAAAACCATTGTTGAAACAATCCTTCGGCTCGCCGTTGGAGCTGAAGCCCCATCTAGCTGCGTGCTTTCGGGCTGGAGTGAACTTCAGCCCCGCGCATCCAAGATTGTGGATGATCTCAAACGCCGTGAGCACCCGCGGTCTAGCCAAAAACGGTCGAGGGAGGACGACGCCTCCCCGCCTGATACCAAACGCGCAAAGTCGGACGAAGCGGCTCCCTCGTCCCGAGATGACCCCCTGGTGTTCTCCCTGAACGGCATCTCTGTCTCTACACCCGTTCGGAAGAAGGTCAACATCAGCATACACGCGTCGACCATCCGCCTCGTGAACCCTACATCCAAAAACGAAGAATACCCTCCCATTCCCCTCACTTCCTTGCAGCGCGCGTTCCTCCTACCCACTCGTGGAAAGTCAAAGCCACACTGGACAGTCGCGTTCTTGTCCTCCGATGTCCCGCCACCTGCGCCAAAAGGCCCTGCCACCGCCGGTGCGGCGAAAGACTCGTCCGCCACACAGCTCGTATTCGGGCTAGACGCGACGCTCACCGCACCCATAACCACGTCTTCTCCCGACTCTAGCGAGACACACGCTAAGGGCCAGCCTTCTCTCCCTGCGCTCCGCGCCTTCCTCGCCAAGCTTCCTATTCCCGCCGTCGAGCCGTCCACGGCGCTCTTCAAAAGCGCAGCGAGTGCGGGCGAGGCCGTCGCGGGCGTAGGCGCGTACCGAGGCGCGAAGGAGGGCACTCTCTGGTTCTTCGACGGCGGCGTGCTCTGGGACGGCAAGCCGTGCGAGTTCTTTGCGCTGGAGCACCTCGCTCCCGCCGCCAAGGGCGAGCAGTTCGTCGAGGGTGTGCGTACCCTCAGCGCCACCGGCCGCACGTGCTCGGTCATCCTCCGGCGGATAGGCGGAGGTGCAGAGGCCGGAGCGAAGAAGGGGAAGGGGAAACAGAATGGCAGCGCCAAGGACGGAGAGGAAGCGGAGGAGAGCGACCAGGAGGACGAGGGGATCGACATCGACTTTGGGATGGTCGACGGGCGGGAGCAGGAACCCATTGGACGATGGATCAAGGCGCGCAGACACCTGTTTGGAAAAGCAGTCGAGCCTCCCTCTGCACCAGGCGAGACTGCGCCCGCGGTCGACAAGGGCAAGGGCAAGGCAAAGTCACACGACGCAAACCCGCGCGCTGAGGATACGGATGACGAGGAAGACGATGACTTCGCGATGGATAGCTCAGATGACGACGAGACCAGCAGTGACAGCGAGGAGGACAGCGATGCAAGCCAAGATGGGAAAGAAGAAGGGGATGCAAGCGACGATGAAACCGGAGACGAGGCAGAGGGCTCAGACGAGGGCTCAGACGATGAGATCCAGGAACTGGACCCCAAGCACCATCCCTTGCTTCGTCCGGGTGCAATGCCCCGCATGTCACGGGCTGCGGTCGAAGCTGTTGTGGGGATGGTTGAGCAGGATCTGATGGGCGGCGGAAAACGCGCCGCCGTGGAAAGCGACGAGGACGAGGAAGACGAGCTTGACGACTAAGTATATCAGTTCAGCCTGCGGATGAGCTGTGCGTGCGCCCAGTGGACGTCGAGTTATACATGTGAACTGGGTCCTGCCTTGTACGATACGCAGTGCTTTAGATAATGGCCACATACACGCTCTGCACTGAACTCGCGGATCTTTGGATAATTTAAATCACATGTAAACACAATCAGAGGGCATCACATAAGAATACTAGACGGTAAAGAGAAATTCTCGTCGTTATCACACGTTCGGCTTAATGCTGGCCCAGAGAGGGAACAATGACCTTACGACCTGTCACCCTCGATGCACGCAACTCGTCAAGGACCACGTTGACGTTCTCAAGCGGTTCTGTGGAGACAACAGGAACCACCACACGCTGTTATAATGAGTATCAGTAAAAGAGCCTGGAACCAAACTTATATAATCCCTATATACCTTGGCAAGTAGGTCGAGAGAAGCCTTCAAATCGCTCTTCGAACCGTACAGAGAAGTCAAGACTACAGTCGGGAGGCGCTTCAGCAAAATTCCAAGACAAATCGATGAGTCTAATCGCGTACCATGCGTACGGAAGACAATCATGGTCGATTCGCTGAACGTGAGGTTGTCGCCGGAAACGCCGACCTGTAGATGCATTTCAGAATGAGTGTGGCAAGCATATGTGAAGAGTACTAGTTACTCACAATGACAATCAGACCATGAGGAGCGTCCGGGTTTGGGAGGAATCCCTCCCCCTTAACAGCCTCCTGCCCAAGCTGGAAAGCTGGAATAAACCAAATATGTCAGTAATAGTGACCACGTCACCAAGGAGTGAGAGCATTACACTGCGTCGTGGCGACAAAGTCGATCACAACGTCCACCGCAAATCTTTCAGCACTGGGAGCCATCGTGGTGAAGAGGTCCTGGAGCTCGCCAGGGTGGAAAGCACGTTCCGCTCCGACTTTCAGAGCAAGTTCTCGCGCTGCAGGTTTGTAGTCCACAGCATAGACCGTTGCTCCAAGATGCTTTGCAAGCTGGATAGCCTGATGTCCCAACCCACCGACGCCATAGATGAGAACACGCTTCTTGTTCTCCGGACGGAGCTGTACGACATCAGACAAGTTAGAACCTTGATGGTGGCGGGTCATGACGTCAAATTGTCCGTGAGACGCACCTGAGCGACGTTGTGCAAGGCATTGTAAACCGTAATCAGAGAGTCGGCGGCTAGTGCGGCCACTTCAGGGGTGAGGCCGTCGGGCTGCCAATAGAAGTGAGCGTGAATGAGTGCATGTAACGACTAACACATGGGGTGCGTACCACCAAGATGAGTTGGCTGGCGTCAACGGCCATGTATTCCGCGAAACCGCCGTTCTCACCAATCCCGATGGAGTCCGTGAACGGGGTGAGACCTGGGAGGGCATGCTTCGCATGTGGGACGATGTCGTGCACGGCATAGAGCTTCCCAACCGCGATGTCCTTCACATTTGCGCCTAACCTGTGCGGATACAGTTAACTTCAATATCGGCAGCTCGGCCAAAGACAAGTGCTATCTGCTGACGGCAAGGTGAGGACTTACTCGACGGCATATCCGACGTTCTCGTGCCCGTAGATGTAGGTCCGCTGGTCGTCGAGCATGTCCGAGAGGAAGAACGTATCCGAGTGACATACGCCCGCTGCCGCGACTTTGATCAGCACCTGGCCAGGGCCCGGCGTCGGACGCGGGACGTGCTCAAGCACGAGGTTGTTGTTTCCGAAATGGTAAACGGCTGCGCGCATAGTTGCCATATTGTCGTCCTTGTTAAGTGATTAAAGGGTTAGATGTGAAAAGCTGTAGGAGGATGGTGAGTGAGAAGCGACACTGCGTGTACGCAAGCTTATATACTTTCTCATCTCTGAATACGGGTCACGGAGCGACTACCTCGTTTGTAAATGCATCGTAGGCTATGAGGCCTACCCTAGTCCATTGTGCGCCGACCCACCACCGGTCTATAGTCTCGTGGACTCCATCATTCAAACGAGCGCGTAAGCACCCCGCCCGAAACACCGTTGGATGTAGCACGCGGGGACGAGGGATGCCTGATGCGTGCGTATCTCCATATGTGAGGTAGGGTCGTTTGGTTTGTTGTTCGCCACTAGCGTCGAAACGTTGTAATGCCGATAGGGTCGCCGAAGACGAGGTCCAAAGCGCAGCATTTGCACTGCAATGTAATCAAATTCGACTCAGAGAGACGCTGTTTTCAGCCTTTAGGAAAGATGAGTCAGTTCTACTGTCGTAACCATCGGTCAAACGAAGGGATGAGACAGGTCAATGGGAGAGCATGCAATGTGCAGTAACGTATCCCTTAGCCCTACGAATAAAGTACCTATGGTTTAGGAGTCTCAGTACCTATTCCAGTCGACACGGTGGATGCTAAACACGGCGGGAATCTCGGCGACTTGGTGCGCCTGTAGTACGAATGGAAGGCTATGCGAAGACATACTAGTAGTACTCACCGGAGAACCCACACAATTCAAGCCCGATGTCCCATCCACATCTATGCGTAGAACCCCGCTGACTTCGGTCGGAACATAATAGAGAGGTCAAGTTGCCAGCTAGTAGCAACTAGTTAGGGACAGTTGAAACTTGGTGTATCGAAGCGCTTGTGGGTCCGCGGCAAACCCCCCCCTTCAAATTTGAAATATTGTCACGTGCCACGGCTCCGAGGCGACAAGCCCGGGATTGTTGACGGTCTTCAATTGCCAGCTAGTAATTACTAGTGGCTACTATTGACTTCTTTCTAACTTTGAGCTGGGCCCCTCAGGTTGTTTGTCCCGGGCCCGACACCCTGCGTCTCTTCCGTTCTCCGAAAGTGTCGTATGCGAGGGGCAGCTTATCCCGTCGCCCCTACGAGTGGCATGGTGGTTTCAGGTTGTTAGCGTTTCGAGGGAGCATACTAGAATGCTAACTAACCCTGACGCGCGCACAGAATTTGGGCCTTGAAGCTGTAAAAAAGAAAATGGAGAGCCTAGGAGGTAGTCCATGAAACATATGCTAGGTCATTTTTGGACTAGATGCTACGAATTGGGCACTGTGGTCCTAGACCAGACTCGTGCCACGCCAACACCTCACTTGCTAGGCATTCCATCCGAACAGCCTTCGGGGTCCCGGGCCACAGCTAGGCGCATGGTACACGATCAAGCGACGGATGGTTAGGACCTCATGAAAGGCTGCTAATACTGGCATGTATCGGGAACTGCGGCGAGAAAATATGGTTGCACGACACTCAAGAATCAGTCGTCGTGTTCATGTCAAGAATGGTCTCTCATAATATAATGCACTACATATTTGTATCTTAAAGTAATAGCATATTCTTGGCCACAACGTTGTGGCTTCCTAGTGGTGCCCCAGAGAAGGAACAATAACCTTCCGACCGATGACCCTGGCCGCCCTTAGGTCGTCAAGCACCTTGTTCACATTCTCCAGCGGCTCCGCAGACACTACCGGGACCACGGCGCCCTGTATTTTTGAATGTGTCAGCGTCAATACTAGGCCGAGAAAATGGAGGCTAGAACGCACCTCCGAGAGCAGCTCCAGGGATGCCTTCAAGTCGCTCTTCGATCCGTACAGGGAGCTCAGGACTGCAGTTGGATGACGCGTTAACCGAGCGGTTAAGGACGCAGAAGAATGCTCCCACGTACTGTGAGTGCGGAAAATAATCAACGAGGTGTCGTTGAAGGTTAGATTCTCCCCAGACACGCCAACCTATGGTCGACGTTAGCATTTTTGAGCCCGACCACCCGTGTCAAAAAGACGGCTTACTATGACAATCGTCCCGGGGGTGCCGTCGAGGTTCGGGTTGAACCCGTCCGCCTTGACCAGCTCCTGCGCAAGCTGGAACGCTACGGGGAGCAGAAAACGCTGGTGAGCTTCGCCGCCGACGCACAGCAGACAGGCACCGCGCGGAAGGAAAAGAAAGGAGAGCACTCACACTGCGTGCCGGCAACGAAGTCAAAGACGACATCGACCGCGAACCGCTGCCCGCTCGCCGGCTGCTGGGTGAAGATGTCCTGCAGCTCGCCCGGGTGGAACGCCTTCTCCGCGCCAAGCTTCAGCGCGAGCGCGCGCGCGTCCGGCCGGATGTCGACCGCGAACACGGTCTGGCCGAGGTGCTTCGCGAGCTGGACCGCCTGGTGCCCGAGGCCGCCGACGCCGTAGATGAGCACGCGCCGCTTGTTCTCGGGCCGGAGCTGCGGTGGGGAGGCAGTAAGGGGGGAGGAGGGGAGCGTCTCGTGTAAGTCAAGGCTGTGCAGACGGGCGGGCCCGACGGGCCCGATATCATGGTGGACGTGCCTGGGCGACGTTGTGCAGCGCGTTGTAGACGGTGATGAGCGAGTCTGCGGAGAGCGCGGCGACTTCGGGCGCCAGCCCGTCGGGCTGTAGGAGAAAGCAAGGACAGGCGCCGATCAGCGTTCGCGCGGGGCAAGGGGCAAGGGGGAAGAGAGGCCGAGACTCACGACGAGCACGAGCTCGCGGGCGTCGACGACGAGGTACTCCGCGAAACCGCCGTTCTCGCCGATGCCGATCGAGTCCGAGAACGGCGGGAAGCCGGGGAGCGCGTTCTTCGCGTGCGGGAGCGGGTCGTACACCGCGTAGAGCTTGCCCAGCGCGATGTGCCGCACGTTCGCGCCTAACCTGTCGTGGGGGTCAGCGCTCGGGTCCGGGCCGTGCAGGGAGAAGGGCGAAGGGCGGGCGCCGGGACTCACTCGACGGCGTGGCCGACGTTCTCGTGCCCGAGTATGTACGTCCGGTGGTCGTCGAGCATGTCCGAGAGGAGGAACGTGTCCGAGTGGCACACGCCCGCGGCGGCGACCTTGAGCAGGACCTGGTCCGGGCCGGGCTTGGGGCGCGGGACGTGCTCGAGCACGAGGTCGGTGTTGCCGAAGTGGTAGACGGCTGCGCGCATGGTGGCCATGGTGTCGTTCTTGTCGTGAGAAGTTGTTGTGAGGAAAGTGTTGAATGAGAGAACCTGTGAGAGGTTGTTGAGTGGTCGGCCATGGCGTGCGCGGTGATGCTTAAATACCTTCACGTCCCGTAGGAGGCACCCCACCGGCGCGCACAATGGCCCTCGAGTGGGTCTTGGATGCCCGAGGCCTGCACTGGATCGCACTCCGACGAACACCGCGGCCGAGCGGGGCGGAGGCCATCGCTCTAGTGGACAAGCTAGCGGGCGCACTCCGGTTCCGAAACACCTCTAGGGCAGCCGGACGAGGACAGAATGTAATTCGCATTGCATACACCACGCCCACGTGGGGCAGAGGAGTCCGTATACGTGTGTGCTCCCGCGCCCCAAACAGGGCGTCCGTGCTACGGGACGCCTTGTGGTGGATCAGTGTTGGCAATACCAGCTCGGCGCCGACGCCCATTGGATTGTTGGGGGAGGAGGGCATGGAGGCTCGGCGTTTTACTGGGCCATGTCTGGACTCTCCGTTTGGGCAAGAAAGGCCGCAAGGGATTGCGGGGTAGAAAAGCGACAGGTCTGATCGCCGGACTCGACGCCCCGGGGTGCTCATTAATACTGCCCGAGCCAGCTGCGCTTCATGCGGGGAAAACGTTAACAAGCAAACTCCAGAAGGGACAACGGAAACGCTCACCGGCTAGGCGGGCCTGGAGGTACTGAAATGCCACCGACACCCGCTGTTGTCCCCCCCTCAGTGCAGCCCGAGCCGCCCGTATGGGGCTACGCTGCGGCAGCGGACAGCAGAGCATCACGAGCTCGGGGCCGCGATGAGCCAAGAATGATGCAAGCCCAGCGCGGCCGACGCCAACGATGGCCCGGGCGCTGAGGCCGCCGGGACGGGCAGGGGGCAGGGGGCAGGGGGCAGGGAGGCGCTGCGCTGTACAGCTGCAGGGGAGATCCAGGTCAGGTCAGTCCTTGGGGGCTGGCGATCCGTTTCACGCTAACCAAAACCTCGCCGGGCGCGATCGGAGCATGACGAGGAGCTCCAGTTGCCCGGTCGGCGGTCGCGCACGCACGCAGGCGCGGCTCTGGCGGACCTGATCTCGCGAGCGGCCGCGGCGCTGCGGGCCCGCGCGCCTGCCAGAAGTTGAAAGTTTGTCAAGTTCTTATGCTGTGGGAGGGGCTCCGGGCGCGTCAGATGGGCCGCTCATTCCACGTTCGAACCTTTAGACACCGATCTTGGAGCAGTGATAGACACAACCTGTCCTTCCAATCGTGGTCTGCCTGGAGGAGCCATGAATGGCGCTGTGGATGATGACCGGATGCGGCGCAAAACCTTGAGCACCGCCCTGGGGATTACATAACCCCCTTGGTGCCTCGGCGGCGTAAAGTTTAGCGTTCACGAACACAATCCCACCTGACGCACATGCAAAGGGATCTGTGAGAAGGCTGAATGGAGAGCTTTTGTGAAACACGTACCGAACGGGTGTCAAATGAGATCACCAGAGCACCCTGGGCCTTGGAACCCGCTGGGTTCTTGCGCCAGCGCCTCACCTTCCACTGATATTGGGCGGCGGCGAGAAGCAAAGTGCGGGAAGAACGAGGCGTGATCCAGATTATTACAACTACCGAGAGCTTTTACAGGACGTGTACACGTACAAAGACAGTGGAGAGGATAGTGCTACTCGACAGCTGTGAGAGAGAAAGAAGTCCCGAGAACACGGTGTGCACACGTCCTTGGAAGTAATCTACGGGGATAACAGAATACATAGCTGAAAAAAGAGGCCGAGAGCGGGAGGGCGGAGAGCCAGTGCGATGATAAAAACAACACGGTTGTCGGCGGAATGGAGCCAAGAAAAGGCAACAGAGGAATCGGAGGGCGTGTGCGGAGGGCGTGAATGGACGTGATGTTACAGTGTGTCGTGGCGTGGGCCGATGCATGCAACTCGGCGTGATGGGCGGCGGGAGTGAATAATGTTACGTGGAATGGATGCGTGACGAATAGGCATGACGAGAAGTTAGACGAGCGCCGCGGACTTGAGGTATCCGCGGAAGATGGAGTCTCGGACGTCGGTGATAATGCTCTGCATCGCCTTCGTGTCCTATATCATAACAGGTTAACACTACTCTTAACGGGAACGCAAATTGACACGTACGACGACGCTCGTGAGGTGAGTGAACAGTACTCGGTTGTTCTCATTGTTTCGCCGGTGAACTTGAGTGAAGTGGGCCTTGAAGTAGGCGACGACGGCATCATACTCATTGGCACGATCCCCGTAGGAAGTGATGCTGTTCAATTGTGAGCCGTGATCGAGCTGCTTATCAGGAAGATCAACTTACTACTTGTTCACCCTGACACCGGTGTCAAGCTTCTGCTTCAGGATATCGGTTTTGTCTGTGCGTGATCGTCAGCCCTAGCCCCGAATGTGATGATCGAGCGTGATGATCAAGTGTACTAACTGAGGAAGAGGACTAGATGCGCTCGCTTGAGCAAGGCATTACCACAGATCTGCTTGAACAACTGAAGCGAGTCATCAACTCGGTTCGTCCTCGGGTCTTCATCCAAGTACTGTTCAATTGTTTCCGCATATAGTCAGCGGATGTCCACCGGTGGGAGCGCCGAGAGTGCAAGGACACGAACCTGGTCGAAGGCACTGACGGGTGCCATGAAGATAATCGCGGTGCTAGATGTGAGAGCAACAGTCAACACCGTGTACGTGACAAGCTCAGTTGCACGTACGCGTCGTCAAAATAAGGAATCCACGAATGCCGCTGTCCCCTGGCGCCGCCAACGTCGTAGAGATGCCAACGGACCGTTCGACCGTGCACGGACATATCGAAGACGTGCTCGGCAACGCCCATAGTCTGTATCCGTGCATGAAGGATATCCTCTGCGGGTGAAATAGAGATTGATGAGCCCCCATCGCGCTAACCCACGCGGACCCACTCACCGGTGGTAGGAATGTATCCTGAGGAAGACACTCGTGCAATGTTGTTCAAGAAGCTGTCAAACACCGCGTGTCAGCGGCCATCCGCAGTAGGGGCCGTGCGTGGCCCGCCGGATCACTCACTAGTCTGCCCACTCCTCCAGCTTGAAGCGCCTGCGATCACGCAGTTTCCGCACGGCAGGCAGCTCCCACAGCTCCCTGATATCATCTTGGCATGCGTTCAGGATCGAAGCCACCTCGGTGATCAGGATGTCCTCCTCGGTCGCCGCGCGGCGGGATTGGATATCGGTCTCACTCCCCCGCTGCTGGTCAACGGAGTTGCGGCCGCCGAAGCTGAACCTGCCCCCGCTGTTCGTCCTCTCCCGGCCCTTGCCAAAGGAGAGGCCGAACGAGCGAGCCTGCCAGCCGGACCGGACAAAGACACTGCCCTTGCCTGATCCCGACACGTCGATGCCACCAGAAAGGCGATCCGCGAGCGACGCTTCGGCGGAGAGGAGGGGCGACAGGCGCAGGCGAAGGTGGGCGAGCTTCTTATCGAGGCTCGCCCGCGCCTCCGGGTCCAAAGCGCCCGTCATGCCAGACGGCGTGTGGGAGGGCCCGTCGGGGGCGTCCTCGTCGTCGTCGCCGTCGAAGGCTTCCAGCGCCTCGAGGATGCGTCGGACGGGGCGTGCGATGTTGAAGAAGATGACGGAGCGCCAGGAGAGGCGCTCCTCGTCGAGGCCCGAGGGGTTGTACAGGAGCTGGAACTGCTTTTGCAGCGTGGACTTGCCAGACTCGGCCTGGCCGAGGAGCAGGAGCTGGATACGGTCATATCAGCATCTGATCATGGCACGCCCGCCCGATGGTTAACACAAGCGACGCCATAGGTACGGCCCGGTGTCAATGCACGCCCGAGTGGGGGGGTGCGCTGCAGCCTCGGGTACAGCACCCCTCCACCGTCCTCGGCTCTCGACGTGCGTGGGAGGGAAGGGGAAGAGGGCGAAATGGAGACTCACCCGGATGTCCTGCTTGCTCTTCCTCATGCGCTCGCGTTCAGCTCTGAGGTCCTCGTCGATGCTGTCGCTGATGCGCTTGGCGTCGGCCTCGCGCTGGAGGCGCGCAATGCGCTCATGTTCGGTTTCGGATGCGGGCGGGCGGAGGAGCTGGGAAAAGGGGTCCCCCTCGGTGTTGGTGCTGTGCACAGAAGGCGGCCTGGATGCAGTGAGCATGGCGGGCGTCGTCGCAGACGAGTCGGCGGGGGTGGGACGTGCGCGGGTGGGGGCGCGGCGGCGGCGGGCGGCGGCGGGGGTGCGTCGAGCTGAAGAAGGGGGGGGGGGGGGGGGCGAAGGGAAGGCCAGACGGATTTATAGAGTTCATTTTGGGGGGGCA
>FTLJ01000878.1:0-10066 GCA_900155495.1 Porogramme epimiltina
TCCCTCCCCCCACCACCATGCGACTCTAGGAATGACACCACTGTGGCCCAGAAACCATCTGATTAGATAGACAAACGAAGCCGGAGCCGTTTCTCACCGCGGGCCACGATGGACCACAGTCCACGCTTCCGCAAAGCGGGCATCTTTGATATCTGCGCTCTAGTGCTCTTGGGTGTATTGTCGGAGTTTCAACTGACGCCCACGAACACCTTATAGTACCCCTGCCCGCTTTGCCTTTCCGCTCCCCCCGCACCCATCGACCCCCCCACCTCTGCACCGGCAACGTCACTGCGCCTCTCGACGCTTTACCCTCACATGCTGCCCACCCGGCTTCTATTCCGCCCCTGGTGGCCACCATGGCCGAGTTGACGAATAAAACGCGAGCTTTGGGGGCGAAGAGAGCGGCAAGCACATCTCGCTGAACACCTCCAGAAATCGCCTCGCCCTCTCATATTCGCCTTCCCCGCCCCCTACAGACCATCCCAATGGCTTTCCACACTCAGTACCCGTATGGCCCTGCTATGTTTGAGCCTACCGAGTATGTTCCTGCGCTCGAATACTATATGCAGACAGTTCTGACTTAAATGCGCCAGTTTCCTCGGGGCCCCTCTCGTGCAGGACCCAATGCAAGGATACTACGGCTATGAGCAGCCGATCAACCACAACCAGAACGGATTCGAGCTCCAGCAGCTCTCGTTCCCCGAGATGAGCTTCGGTCCAACCGACTTCGCCCCTCAAATGTCCGTCGATCCAGGATACGCCTACTCCGACCAGCTGTTCCGCGACTACGACGAGTTCGTCGCGAACGCGCAATACATCGCGAGCCTTCCGCATAACGCGTATATGGAGGGGCCTTCGACGCCCTTCAATCTGTACCAGAACAGGTTTGTCCTTTGCATGTAATATCACGCGTTCCCACCATACTCATATTCTCACTGTAGTGCCCAGCCGTTCGCAGACCAGTCGCACTACGGGATAAACAGCTACACTGGAAACCCCGCGCAAACCGTCTACGACAGTGACATCTCGCCCGAGCCCTCCCCTCGAGAGACCCGTGCCCCAACGGCCTCCCGCACCCACGTCCCCGCACCCTCCACGCTCCCCGCGCACCTACAGCCGATCAGGGTCGACACCCCGCCCGCCCTACCCTGCCCCATCGCGGGGTGCGGCGCGATGGTCGAGACGAAGGACTCCGCGTGGCGCGGCCACTTCAAGCGCGCGCACCACCGCGACCTCTGCGGCGCGCGGGGCTCCGCGCGCGGAGGAGAGGCGAGCCGCGTGCGCTGCCTGGACCCGGGGTGCAACGCCGCGCCGATGGCGCTCGAGAGCCTCGGGCGGCACTGGCTCAACCTCCACATCGGGCTCACGTTCCGCTGCCCGGTGTGCGGGCGCGAGGGCCAGTGGCGGGAGTCGGCGTGCGCGCGGCATATCAAGCGGTGCGCGGAGAACGCGCGCGGGTTGTGAGGGGCGCGCGGGCTGTGGCTTATTTATAATTGGGTATTTGGCCCTGTTCGTTTCGACTTTCGATCTTCGTGCACTGTGTACAGCGGTCCGGTGGCAATGTTTCGTTTTCAGCGAGCCCTTGCTGCCTTATACTAGAGTTGTACCATCCCCAGCGCCATAATTAGAGCTTGGTGATGTTTCTAATAAATTTAAACGCACAGCCCGAACACCTAAGTTCCAGCCTTGGCCCTCGCGCTCACGTCACCAGTTGGCCAAGATAGCAGTACAAAGTTGAAGAAAGTTCAGACTTAGTCAGCCCTACGCAGTCCTAACGTTCACCAAATCAAAAACAAGAGGCTCTCCAGAAGCACTTCTTCGAAGGCGTGGTGCACCAGCATATGAATCCCTTCTCCGTAGAACCGCCGCGCGTCGCTAGGCAGCAGCAATGAACTCTCCCCCGCGCGGGCTCGGCTCAGCCCTGCGGGCCTCGGGACCGTTCAAGTCAATGCCCCACGAAATAGAGTTTCGAAGCCCATCCTCCCGCTCCGCGCGTCGGGGTGCAGCCGGGGCGGCACTCCCAATACGGCAGGCATTGTACTGGACGCACGCCCCCGCGCGCGGCCGCGCCTCGTGCCCGCCCCCGCAACGCCTCGCCCTGCGCTTCTGCCTTCGCCGCGTCTTGTTCCACGCTCCAAACGCGTCTCGCCGGATCTTGGCTGTTGTTAGTGTGTCTTCGCTCGCGGCGCAGCGTTTCGGCCCAGCCACGAGGACCGAAGGGCGCGGTGTGGCCAAAGTTTAACGGTTGGAAATTTTCGAGGCGGCACCGCCGCCGCCGTTCTAGCCTGTTTCGCGAGACGCGTGCAGTGAGAGAAGCACAGACAATGAAGGCGCAGGGAGGACCGTATACATAGATTAAGTAGTACAACAGTATTACGGCGTCAGGGTAGAGTAAGGGTCATACGCGCGTGCGGCCGGGAGAAGAGGGGGGGCGGGAGCGGAAGACAACATTAAAAAGCGACCAACGGCGATAGCGAAACGGAACAACAAACGGGTCGACAAACGCAGAACAAGGGATGGGGTGGCGTGGGGGGTGCGGGAGAGGGATATCGAGATATTGCGACGTATTAGGGGGGGTAGGTATGTCCGAGTGTTGCGAGCGACCGAGAATGCTGGATTAATGGGGCAAATAATAGAATGACGTTCCATCCAGGAGTCGGGGCTGGCTGTGTAGCGAACCCGGTATATCCGAAGGCAAACACAGCGACGGGGCCAGCGAGGGACTGTGGGGCGGGTGCGTGCGAAGGGCTAAGGAAGTGCGAGAAGGCAGGAATTAAGTGTGAGAAGCACCGCTGTAAGGAAAGGAGGGGGGACGGCGAGCGAGTATGACCATAGTACACGATTACGAGTTAGAGATAAGTAGATGCGTGCATGCGAGGACGAGACGATGATGCGTGAGGCGTGGAGAGGGATGATGGGATGAGGGAAGTGGGATGTATATGCATGGAGGAGGGCGTGTGTGAGGGAGATGAGGTGATGATGGGGCGGTATTCACAATGAACGAAGCCAATAAGTCATAAGAGGGTCATCCGGAGCCAGCAGAATCCAACCGAACGAATGGAGAAGGAGAAGGAGACGTTGCCAGTCAGATGTCGGATCATGACCTTGAGTCGGTAGAGTCGTGACCGCTGACGGACGGGATTGGCGGATGCGTGTGGGTGTACTGCTGGACGTCGTCCTCGTTGATCGGTGATCCCGGTCGTGAGGAGTTGAGAACCGTTGACGTCGGAATCAGTGTGTTTGTGGTTGACGGGACCACTTCACTGTGCTCTTCCTCGTTCTGGTGGATGCCGTTCGTAATCGGCTGGTTGTGCGGGTAGTAGGAGATCCGCCGGTTCTTGGAAAAGTCGTACATCGTAAACCTACGCGTGTCGTATGAGCAATAAGTCGCCTGGAGGAATGAAGGTACATACTGCTCCTCGAGCTGTCGAAGCTCGGGCTTCATTTTCTCAAGGTCGGGGTTTTGTTTGCGCTTTGAATGCACCAACGGTTTCTCGACCATGAGGAATTCGTCAAGTTCGTGAGAGACATCGAAGTTCGCCTTTTTCATCTGTAGGAGCGTGACCACGAGCGTGAGCGGTTGCCGAGCACACGAATAGTCGCATATACGTACGTCAGGCACGAATGGCGGCTGAGACTCCTTGTTTTCCAAGCTGTCCCAGTCGATAGGGGCCATCCACGGATGGTTCCGGATATCCTCGATCCCGAGGTCCTTATCACGACACGCCAGGCGCGTTTTCGTATCCCGGGTAAGCAGCTGCATCACCGCCCGTCAGTGTCTACGTCCCATGCCTCAATCTAGACGCCAGGCTGGCGCGACTCACCCCAAGGACGAACTGCTGGCCTTCCTTGCTGCACTTCTCCGCCGCGCGCGAAGGGAGGCGGATGTGGTCTTTGAGGATGGAGTGTTTCATCTTCTCCGCGGAGCGACCATCGAACGGCCGGCGGTGGAAAAGCAGCTCCCACGCGACGACGCCAAGGGACCACCAGTCGGCGCACCAGGTGTAGCCTTGACGTCCGATAACTTCGGGGGCCATGTATGCCATACTGCCCGCGACGCTCGTGTGCATGCGACGCTCCGAGTAATGGATCGCGACATTGAAATCGGTGACATGCGCGTGGCCCATGGCGTCCAGCAGAATATTGTCAGGCTTCAGGTCGCTGTCAATCGCGCGGCGTGTGAGCGTGGATTCGAGGACCGCGCGACAGGAATAGAGTTGCTCAAGTGCACCCGGTGAGAACGACATACCGGTGGATGATTCGTTGTCGGTGGAGGTACTCGAGCGCAGAAGAGAGCTCCGCCATCCAAAACCGCACGACGTTCTCAGGGATATATCGAAGTCTCTCCAAGTGGACTGCGGAGGCCGGTGTTAGTGACGTCGAGGGAGAAGTGTGCGCGCTACTCACATCGCAGGTCCCCGCCTAGCATAAGGTCCAACACGAAGAAGCAGTTTTCATCGTCCTGGAACGCATAGCGCAAATTCACCACAAACGGGTGGTCGATCTGGGGAAGGCGCGCGTCAGTTTGATCAGCCCGCACAGTCTCCTTTGACTTGATGGTGATGAAGGGAAGTGGGAAACCCGACCGACAACACCGTCATCCCGGTGGCCACGGGGTGCTCCGCAAAGTGCGGCGCAGCGCAGTGCTGCTACCGACGATGGTTGCGTTGAGATGGACAGCGCGAAGACAAGAGGGCAGGAGTGCCTCCTCGAGAAGAGTAGGCGTGGAAGGCGGTGTTGGGGGACGGGCTGTCCTAGGACAGGAAGCAGCGCGTCCTCGAGCTCCGCCGACCAACCAGCGACGCTAAACTTTCAAGGTCCCAGCAAGCCGTCATGCCTGACAAGCGCATGGCAGCGCCGCGAGGGCTATGGTCCTGAGGGCGGGACGGAGTCCCTCTTCGCGACGCGCTCTGAGTATAGACGTGTGGGGAGAATGTCGAGTTGCGTTGAAAGTGTAGGGGAAGAGGGGTTCATCCCATTCGCCTGAAAACGAGGAGGCGAGCGTGGGGGAAGCAGACGTGCAGCTCACCTCTTCCAGTAGTCGACGTTCCTGAATAATATTCGCGACAGCCTTCTGCTTGATGCACTTGGCCTTGTCTATGTACTTGAGGGCATAGAGCTGCTTCGACTTCTTGTGCTCGACGACTCTGACCTGGGAGACAGAGGACAGATGAGCGATGGGGTGTGTGGGTGCGAGTGGGGAAGGCGAGTGCACACACCTTTCCGAACGCGCCTTTGCCGACGGCGCGGTGGAGGTCAAAGTGGTAGAGGTCGACGTCGGCCTCAAAGTCGACTTTCTCGGAGCAGCAGTTACCCATGGGCGGGTCGAACTGGAGGAGGAGGGGGACGGCGGGGAGGACCAGTTATTGGCGGGGGAGTACAAGAGCCACCGCAAGCGGCTTTCTCCCAGGCGCCCAGCCGGACCCTTCCCCCGGAGCGCGCGGGGCGGTGCTCGGCCTGCCAAATCCGGCAGCGCCTCCTCCCGGGTGTGTGCTGAAATATCCGATCGCCCTGGCGCGCGTGGCGCCCGCCGCCTCTTGAGACTGCCGCCCACGATGCCCGTCGGACTCGACAAGATCCCCACTCTCCGCGAGCTCTACAAGCAGGGCACCCTCAAGGCCGCAGATGCAGTGAAGCTGCGCCATGGGCCCAGCGCGGTCCTCCTCGACAAGGTGTCCCTCTAGTGAGTGTCGTCCCGCGGGTTGCACCCCGCCGGCATGCCGCGGCAGACCTGATCGAGGCCACCTGCGCGCGACCCGTTGTGCCTCATCCGTCACGGCCTGCACACGCGCGAACTTCCAGCCAAGGAGACATCACAAGACTCGAGGTCGACTCCGTTGTCAATGCCGCCAATCGCTCGCTTCTCGGTGCGTCTCTTCATTGTCGCCTGCCTTTCTGGGAACATAACCGTTCGCGCCCCATCCCACGCACCCTCCCCGTCCTTCCTTCCCATCCAGGTGGTGGCGGAGGTGAGCTACTCTTGTACCGCTCGTGTGGCTACTTCTAATGACACGTGGATGACCTTTGTAGTTGACGGCGCCATTCACGCTGGCGCAGGTCCTGAGTTGCTTGAGGAGTGTGCGTGCATTGCAGCATCTTTGATGTGCAATCCCTCTCACCAGATGGGTTCCGGCGGCAGGCCGAAAATTGAATGGATGTGATACTGGAGACGCGAAGATCACGAAGGGTTATGATCTCCCAGCGTATTTAGCCAATGTTTTGATCCTCGCCGGCATTCATCGTCTGACGCATCGTGGGCTGCAGGCACCACATCATTCACACCGTCGGCCCGATATACTCGTCCTCCCAGGCGAACATCAAGGCTGAACAGCTGGCGTCGTGCTACAAGACCAGTTTTCAGCTCGCGGCTGCAAACTCCCTGAAACACATCGTGAGGATAGGGGTCCCATTTTTTCCTTGCGCGTTTGTTCTGAACAACATTCATGTTTAGGCATTCCCTTCAATCTCGACGGGTATCTATGGATATCCTGTTCCAGATGCCACGCACATTGCATTGAACGTCGCGAGGCAGTTCTTAGAAACACCTGAAGGCGAAAAGGTATGCATTGTACTTTAAACTTTGCCCTGCGGCGGATCGTGAGATCTATGTCTTGCACAGCTGGACCGGACGATCTTTGTTGTATGGAGTGACGCCGATAAAAGGGTGTACGAGTATGTCTCCGGTATCCGAATCACGCTCAAGTCACGCGACTAACCCGTGGATGCTGCGCAGATCCCTACTCCCTCTTTACTTCCCTTTGGAAGAGGAAGCCAGCGCTGAATGAGACAATGAAACAAGGGTGCCCGCAGTTCCGTCAATACACTGTACAACAGCAGGACAATATCCCAAATAAATGTATTATTATCAACCCTGACCATGGCCTAACGTTCCGCTATCTCTTGTTCTTATAGGGGGGTCTACATCATCTCAACTACACCCTACACGATTTTCCCCAGACGGGTTTATTGCCTTCTGACAGAACGTCCTGCCCGCGAGACCTTCTCTCGCTCCTCCGCGCCCGTTCATTATGAAACTGATGCTCCACTCCTCCAATCCAGGAACCCTCCCCGCCTATTTCCCCACTTTTCACGTCCGCTCGCCAGCAGCACTCATCGCCACTTCCGCGTTCTAGCTCCCCACACCCCGCCCTCACCGTCCTTCCCCATCAGTTCCGAAGCAGGTCCGCGCGCGGCCCGCTCGGCCCGCGCACATCCCCGCGCAACTCTCACCCCAGCTTCGCGCGTCGTGCGCGCGCGTGGCGGCCCCATGACCGCGTTCGCGCTCGCGCCTCGCCCGCGCCCGTCTGCTGGGTCTCACGGCAGGCGACCGACGATTCGCCGTAGGGAGGGCACGCTGGCTCGCTTGCGGGGCCGACGCGAGCGACGCCGGGGCCGGGCTGGGGAGCTCAGGTGGTATATAAGCTTCGTGCACGGGTGCGGGGAGTCTGACGCGGCGTGTGCGCGCTGGGTAGAGACGTGCTCCTCCACTCACTACTTCTTTCGTTGCACGGCTGCTTACGACACGAACGAGCGATCAACAAGGAGGAAGGAACGAAGGACGGATTCGAAGCGATGGGTAGAGTGTACAACGTTGCGCTTGCGCTGTTCTGCTCGATAGGTGGGTTGCGTCTGTTCTCCCGGGCGGTTCTAATGTCTCCGAGACCCGGGCTCGCTCTATTTCGGCGAAGACCGCTAATGGTTCTCGCCGTTCTTCTGTGGATTAGGTTCTTTCTTGTTCGGGTAAGCGGAATGCGGGTTTCGTGGCTCAGTCGAGGGCGGTCGCTCAACCTTGAATTGTATGCGGAATACAGCTATGACAGGTGGGTGGATGTATCTTCGTGTGTCAAGAAGATCTCCTTCTGACGAAATACGATTAGCGGTATCATCGCCTCCGTGATCACGTTTCCCTTCTTCAAGTCCTTCGTGGGCGATGCCCGAAATTACGACAGTTTATCCGGTGCGGTGGTGTCAACCTTCACTGGTACGGCGTTCTCCCGCAGCGGATATGAGGACGGACTGGAAAGCTTACTATCCATATATCTACAGGCGGATGTTTCATAGGAGCCGCGGGTGCTGGGTGGACTAATGACAGGTTTGGTCGGAAGCGGACTGTCCAGGTACGTCTTCTAATTCGTCCGACGCCTCATATCCCACTTATAGACGTGGGATTTTTTTTTAGCTCGGAGCACTCATAGCCATGTGGGGGTGTGCTATGCAAGCCGGTGCCAACAACTTTGCCTGCATGCTCATTGGACGTATCATAGCTGGCGTCGCAATTGGGTTCGTTCTTGGTTGCGATCTCCTACTGATGCGCTTCTGACCCCTATCACAGAGTCCTTTCCATGACAGTGCCGCTGTACAACGTGAGACCCCTGCAAACCCTCGCGCACGCAACAATGTTCTAACAATTCCCCGCAGACCGAGATCGCCCCCCCAAAGCACCGCGGCTTCATCGTCGGACTCGCGCAGCAGATGATCGGCATCGGCTTCGTCGTCGCCAACTGGGTCGGGTACGGCTGCCAGTTCATCGACAGCAACTCCCAATGGCGCCTCCCGCTCGGCCTCCAGCTCGTCCCCGCCGGGCTCCTCCTCGTCGGCGGCCAGTTCATGCCGCGCTCCCCGCGGTGGCTGCTCGAGCACGGGCACGACGACGAGGCGCGCGCGGTCGTGCGCAAGCTGCACGCGGGGAGCTCCGACACGGAGGCCGACGCCGAGTTCGCGGCGATGCGCGAGACGATCCGCGCCGAGCTCGTCGTGCGCGCGCGCTCGCTCTCGGACCTGTGGGCGACGCGCGGGATGGCGCGCCGCACGCTCGTCGCGGTCGGCGTGCAGGTGTTCGGGCAGTTCTCGGGCATCAACGTCATCAACTACTTTGGGCCCGCGATGTACAAGGCCCTTGGGCTCAGCGACGGGCAGTCCCTGCTTGTGCAGGGCATCTACGGCGCAGTCGGGCCGATTACGAACTTCTTGTGAGTGTGTCCCCACTGAGCTGTGCTTGTGGGTGTGGGTGGACTGATCCTGTGCGCCGTGGACAGTTTCATCACGCTCATCTTGGACACTGTGGGCCGTAAGAAGCCGCTTATGTTCGGCGCGGGCAGTTTTGTGGTCACCTACTCGATCCTCACGGCGATTGTCGCGTCGTTCCCACCGGATCAGTCAACGAATAATGCTGCACAGCGGGCGGGCATCGCGATGATCTTCCTCACCAGTATCTTTTTCTCACTCAGTTTTGGCCCTGTCAGTTGGGTGCTTGCTTCTGAGGTGCGCCAGTCCAGGATCCCAAGAGAGTATAGAGATAACAGTCCAAGCAGGTATTCCCCACGCGGACACGGTCGATCGGAACCAGTGTCGCTACATGTGCCAACTGGGCCTTCAACGTCCTGTTTTCTCAGGTGAACTTTTGAGTTCCTGATGTATATGCGGACTATTCTGACCCCGACACATTCCTGTGCATGACAAGGTTTCTACTATCGCCATCACCAACATCTCTTGGAAGTATTACCTCGTGTTCATCTGCCTTAACGCGGTCGACTTTATTATCATCACTCTCTTCTTCCCTGAGACGAAGGGTACGTGCTATATACACAACGATGTAGCTATCGGAGAGCTAATGTGGCGTGTGGTCACTAGGAAAAACACTCGAGCAGATGGCTGAGATTTTCGGAGACGAGGTCGACACGCACGACGTCCTATCCTCTTCAGATGCGCATGAGAAACTCGATCATGATCACGAGAAGGCTTGAGCCTTATGCACTGCAACCGAATCAGCTACAATGATTGTTATGTGTCCCATAATGTACTATAGAGTTAAGTCACCCTTCGCAATGAATGGAATGGATACGATGCCATAGTGCTTTTTGAGCTCAGAGCGGCGTAATAATATTACTGCCTTACGTCCCCCTCCAATCGCTGAGGATGTCACGTAGATGGTGCTTTAACTCACCGTCGCTGCTTTATCTTGACCGAACAATGACGCAACCGAGTTTCAGTGTAGACAGTATGGATTGCTGGCGATTGTTACAGTCGAAGTAGAGTAAGTTGGGGGGGGGGGGGGGGGGGGGGGAAG
>FTLJ01000878.1:10074-37281 GCA_900155495.1 Porogramme epimiltina
ATGGGGGAGGAAGATGGCGAGTGCGATTGAGGGGACTCTGAATGAGCTAAAATGCATTGGTGGAGTAGGTATGGATGGAGTCCAAGCAAAGACGTGACCTAGCTTGTCAGCTCGTCGCTGGTCTAGAATACCTCTGCTTCTGGACGTCAACCAGGCCTCCCCCACGGGGAGCAGGAAGTATTAACTTAATCATCGCAGGCTACAAGCCGCAACCCACGACCGGGTGGCCGTAGTAAGCGAAAACCTCGCCACAAGTTGAAAGCCTGGATGCAGTGCTAGTAAGCTATTTTCCGGGCTTGTTCTTCTGGAAGTTGGTGTGCATGAAACATGACACAGCGGTGATCCGGAGAACAGGAACCAACAAGACATGAGAACTCAGGAGAGTCAGGAGAGTCAAAAGGGGATATAACGGAGAGAATACGGTATCCGTGGCTACTCGGAAGATGATGTAGCCTCTAAGCCGTCTTTTCGGCTTGAAGATGGAAGCCTGAGGTTCCGTCAATTACGTGAACCAAAGGGGCGAGAGGCAACAAGAGGGTGGTATGTTGACAAATTCTTAGCCTAGAATGATCGATAATACGATGGCGCGAATAGCGCACAAACTATCCGCGACTACTCGTATATCTTGTATTGATCACCTAAAAATATGAGTTTGGGGCACAACACAAGTTTAGTAGAGAGGTTCTTGATTCAATTCCTATTGAAGTTGAAAGGTCGTTGGCTCGCTAGGTCGATAAGCAGAAGTATGCTCTGTGTTTCGGAGTATAAGGCCGGGGCACCGTCTCGAAAAACGAGTTTCTGGTTTCCATGATGGACACTTCCCAAGGAAGCCGCGATGCGGTCTGACGTCGATACTATGTAACTCAGCGTTAGATTGAACGTTATGGTAGACTATTATAGCATCAATGATGAATTTGAAAAAGACGCTTGTGTCTCTATCTGTCTGAGAATTAACACGAATGTTAGACAGTCCGCTTATTTAAATACACGGGGGAGGTGGTTGGCGGATGACGAACTTACTTCTTGGTCCTTGGAACCACTACTAAGTACAAGGAAGAGTGGCGGACAGGCGTCTCTCGCCTGTTGAGTCAGCAACTCGCATGGGCGCTCGTGAGAAAGCCGTTGGAAATCCCCACCGCTTTAGGGTGAGTAAGCGGCCATAGAGATTCAATCGGGGAGGTCCTGATTTTGGCGATGGCACTCTGGCTTGCTCGCCTTTCTCTGCTTTCAAAACAAGGCCAGCATGGAGGCTGGTCCCCCATCTCACCAGATCAGTCATCAATTTGGTCGATACCTCTCTTTGTCACCCATGGCCAGCGGCAGCTAGTGGCATGGGCACAGACGCTGTTGGATACGATGACCTGAACATCAGCTTTGAAGACACGCGCCAGCAGTGTGTAGGATTGGGAGACACAAGTCTAGTGTGTACGACTTTGATTACTACTACGGCGCCTCTGTAAATGACATCTTCAAATTCAGGCTATCACATCAGCTCTCCGGAGCTACGCCTACGGCAGCATTACGTTTACCTCGACGATTGCACCATAGGAAGACCAGCCGCCGGCTCCACCAACCCAGATGGCATCGCGCCGATGGGCGCATCTTCTCACAGACACCGTTTGCAAGCACTGTTGGTGCCTCCTACTCCCGCCAGCCGAAGGTGGCTTGGACCGGCATGCTTGTTCACTGCGCTCAAATTGAAATTGCCGTGTTGTGGTGCCGTGAGGTACCTCGACGCGGAAGGGTCAGCTGGAAGACACTTGGTCAGCACAGCTCCTCCGTGTACCGAGGAGATCTGCACTGCGTGTGTCGATCCCCAAATGGCTAAGACAACAAGTTGGGAGGCCAGAGTCTCACTGGGTACATAAACCGTTGCAATCGACCTCTTCGTCTCCCCAACCCCTCCACCTCATCTACTCATACAACCGCATCTATCAAACCCTCTCAAACCCCTTCAACCCATAGAAATGTCTGCTCCTACCAAGACCCCTGTTCTCTTCCTCGGCGCCACCGGTAAGTCCCTTATCGCGATTCTACTGCAACATTTACTCACTGCTGCGACGTGAACCAGGCTATGTTGGCGGCACCTTCCTCAGCCAGATTCTTACTACTCCCAACCTCCTCGAGAAGCTCGACCTCACCCTCTACGTCCGCTCCTCTGAGAAGGCCAAGCGTCTTTCGGACGAGTTTGGCGTGAAGACCATCGTCGGCACCCTTGCCGACCTCGACAAGCTCGAGAAGGCGTCCGAGCAGGCCCACATTGTGGTTTCTATCGTGAGTAGCGACTGCTGCCTTGTGTGTTCATGCGGTTTGATACTCACCAATAATTTCAGGCTAACGCAGACAATGTCGACATGACGAAGGCGATTCTCAAGGGCCTCAAGACTCGCCATGAGAAGCTTGGCGATCGCCCTGTCGTGTTCCACACAGTGAGCACTCCACTGTAGGAGATGTCTTACCGGACATGCCACTTACACACCCCTCTCGCAGTCCGGCACGGGTGTCCTCATCGACTGGACGTACAAGCTCGGCGACCACATCGACGACCGCATCTACTCCGACCTTGAGGTCGACAGGCTCGAGAAGATCGATCCTCAGGCACTGCACCGTCCCGTCGACGTCCTATTACTCGAAGCAGACAAGCAAGGTTTGTTCTCCGCGTCGTAGGAACCCTGGATATTGACTTACAGTGCCCCCTTTTCGTTTCAGGCTACACTCGTCTTATACTTGGGTGCCCGCCGACGATCTTCGGCGCGGCGGAGGGTGTTCTCCATGACAAGAAGATTGCGAACCCTCACTCGCTCCAGATCCCGGCTCTCATCCGGGGAGCCCTAGAGCGCAAGCGTGCTGGCTTGATCGGGTCCGGCCAGGCTATCTGGGATCACGTTCACGTTGTCGATCGTGAATTATCCTATCTTATGGTTGGCGCGGTGCTCCTGCTAACACTTTCCACAGTGGCCGACCTCTATATGATCATCCTGCAAAACTTGATCAACAGCCCGGAGAAGCTCACGTACGGACGCGAGGGATGGTACTTCGCGGAGAATGGCGAGCACTTGCACTATGACTTGATCACGCACATCGCAAAGGACTTGTTCGAACTCGGGGTTCTGGAGAGCGCTGAGCCTGCGGTGTTCAAGACTGAAGAGGAGGTCGTGGAAGGCGCGAAGAAGGTATGCGTTGTCATTGTCAGTTGCGAACTGGAAGCATGTTGCTGACCTCTATCCAGGAGCGATTCAACGCGGCGAACGGCACGAACGCGCGGTCGCGTGCGCACCGGGCGCGACAGCAGCTTGGGTGGAAGCCGACGAGGGACATTAACTCCCTCTGGGCTAGCATCAAGCCCGAGGCTCAGGTCATTATGAAGGAGATGGGCATCACTTCGGCCTAGAGCAGCTTGACTATGTCAACTACTGACTGCATTTGTACATATTGAAAGAGTTTGTGAAGTATATGCGCGCACTGGCGATCAGTCACTTTCCGTACAAGCTGTGATACACAAGGGGCATTCCCTCAGGCTCGAGGCCGCTACCCTCGCCTTAGCCATCTTTTCCTTGAACGATAAAAATTACTGATGCAAAACGCATGAGAGGTCAGCCGCTGTGCCAACCTCTGTTGGGCTATGACCCACTCGAATCTTGAGTATCTTGGCTTTCGCAATGGTGAATGTTGTGAGTTGTGCTCGAGTTCCTCTCTGCCTTTTCTGCCTATATAAGCAGCAGCATCGTCAACCTGCTCTCAGATTCTCAGTGTCTCGCACGTGCCGTTCGAAAAATCTTCCCGAACATCAAGGGTATTTAAGGTGTGGACGCGGAAGGGCGTTGGTTAGAAGAGACATTTGAGGATTTATGGCCTTACATGGAGGACACTGATGGATATCAATACTTGTTGGCACTGGACAATGAGCCGCAAGCCTCCGAGATTGACTAGCACGTACTACTAGCGCCATCTCGAACATCGAACGAGCTATGTATTGGTACCTGACGTATAACAAAACGCCATCATAACCCCTTCTCGCACCGCAGTCGGGATATTATACAGACTCTTGTGGCCTAACAACGAGCTTTACTCCGCTAACTTGGTTATTCTTCAATCTCTCGGCCCCCTTCAGTATCCCTTCCAGGCCTCCTTTGAGGACTTCGGGACGATTGGGCTATGATGGGCAATCTATGGTCAGCGCCGTCCCAATGTGGAGAGGGAACACATAGCACATACCTTGATAGCCCCAGTCTCCAGCAATGTAGGGAGCGCCCCAATGAGTGATTCACCGATAGCGTGATTTTCCGCGGTCACGAATAACCCGTGAGCCATGTGTACCCGTTTTCCGGTGACCGCATCGTCACGGCCTTCGATTGGTGTGGGCAACACCACTATAAAGTCTCCGCCCGGGGCGGTAAGCGCATACCCCAACGCGAGGGTGTCCCCTTCTGATATGGCATCATAGACAACTTCGAATGGCTTTCCCTCCGCGAGCTTCTCTGCCTCCGCCTTGAGCGTGGCGGAAGGGAGCTTGCGGTCGAGCACGTGCGTTGCACCGAGGGACTTGAGGAAGGTGGCGTTATGCAATGAAGCTGTTGTGATGATGGGAGAAAACCCGGAGAGACGGGCGAACTGGATAGCTAGGACCACCCGCGTAAGCGTGTTGATAGCGCGTTAAGATGTATCAGTTTATAGCTCACCGAACTGTCCGACGCAGGAGGCACCAGCACACACGAAGAAGGGCTTCCCGGTGTACTTCCCCGTTCCTCCTTCGACCCATGGAGCCGAAAGCTTCGCAGATACCTGGCCTTCGGAGTTGTAGAGCGGAAAAGCGGCAGTTGCGAGACCGCTGGGAAGGGTGGCCGCCTCGTCAAACGAAATGGAGTCCGGGATCTACAGAGGTCAGCACGCCGAGCCAAGACGACGTCATAAGCGGCCCTCACTTTCGCAGCGAGCTTCGCGGGAAGATTGAAGTATTGGGTAAATGTACCATGGGTAGACTGCTTCACGGCGTCGTACCATCCCTGGACAGCGCTTGAAGCCAGTGACCGACATCAGCACAGTCTAGAAAATAAATCATATGAGAGAACTCACACTCTGTCTCCGATTGTATGCGAGGTTACGCCCTCCCCGAGTTGCACGATTTTACCTGCCGCGTCGAAGCCAAGGACCGCAGGAAACTTCTCAACGAAAAGCCCAATCGCTTGAATCTTCCAATCCAAAGGGTTCAATGCGGTCGCCTCGATTTTCACGAGCACTTCACCAGGGCCCGCTTGCGGCACATCGTTTGGTTTAAGCACGAACGCGCCTTGCTTGGATTCGAGGAAGAGAGTTTTCTGCTGCGAAGGAATAGACATGTTAGGTATGCTGCAATGTAGAAAGTGGGGTGCTGACGAACAAGAGTACCGGTGCCCGGCAACGACTTTATACTCAGCGTAGCGCTATAATCCGACGAAGTCGGGGTGGGGCGACTACCTTGGAGGGCTCGGAAGTTGTGTTCTAGGTACTGCGTCGCTTGGTGATTAGTAACATAAAACAAGGAAGACGAGATCGCAATCGGCTCTAGTGAGGATGTCATTCAAGCCCCTGTAGGAACAGTATGAATCATTTTGTACACGAGTAAACAACCCTGTGCTGACGTCTGGGTATGTGATCCCCTATAGCACTATAAATGAGACTGATAATGTTTGGTAGGAGACTATAAGATGCGGTCACATACGGAAAGCGAAGACGCCATCATAGCTTGGCCGAGTGTGACCTGAAGTGCAATGAAACACAACCCACTCTCTGTTCCGGCTGCTCCGGCTATTCTCAATGACCAAGTTATGAATCAGCAAACGTTTAACGTTAACGTGTATTCTGAAGATGAAGAAGACCTACAGGTGCCGCCGCGGGACTTTCGGGTGGAGAGTGGGGCTTCGAATAATACGAGTAACGACGCGAAGTATGACGAATCTGCCACGTGACAGTGGCCAATATCTAGACTCTACATCGTGACAGCATTCGAGCTTATATTAGGCTCTGTGGCCTAGAAAGAGCGAGCGACAGCGAGGCAAAATGGGAGTGGAGATGCACGAAGACAGCGGAGATCCCATAATCTGATAACAAAAGTGAGCTCAAAAAAGGCGGAAACTCCGAGGATGGGAGATAAGGCTTCTGTTCTCGATTATACCTAGTTGTTGCCATTGTAGGGGGGCATGACAATTGCAGTTTCAGAAGCCGATGTACGCGTGAGAGGAGCTATAGCAGCGTCATATTGTGATCATCAACTAGGGTATCGATGCTTGTTCGGGGTTCAACCGCTGGTTAGCCGGTGAAGCCAGCACATGCGTGAACCCGGCGATCCTGTAGATGCCGCGTTGTCACGTTCAAAAGAGACACAAGCACGTACTGGATATCACTCACTTCAGCAAACACATCGTTCACAATAGCGTCTAGAAGAGGTCTTCGATCTCATCCTCGATCTCCGCAGTTTGGGTAGGTTCTACCTGGAGCTCGAGGGGGATTGGGGACCTGGGAGAGTCTCGCTGTGTAAGCGCAGCCCGTTGTGCCACACAACCTTACGCACGAAGCACTCGCGTCTGCCCTCACCGTGGAAGCGGTCGGCTTCGGGGCGGATTCCGGTCTTGTGAATACGGAGCTCAACTTGTCTGTGATGTTACATGACTGCGCCGATATCCCAGAGGAATACGCCACAGGACTTGCCGAAGCTCCCTGATTCACACGCGGGTCACGTTACCGCCCCACACGGCAAGGCGCGACGCGCCTGAATAGCAGTGAACGACTGCGCTCCACCACGTACCGCTTGTTAGAGCCGTCTGCCGAGTACGACAGGTCTCATCTTGCCTCCCCCAACCACCAAATCCCTCGACCGTCGCGAGGGGCAGCCAGCGACGCTCAGTGTTACGCGGCACGCTCTGGGTCCTGGAGAGACCGGCTGGCAGAGTGTTTAGCGCCGGAGCCTGTAGAGAAGTTCCAGGGAGGAGACGGTCAAGATGGCGGCCTCCTCGGTTCCTGATCCCCCCGCCCAGCCTCACTCTCGTCTCATCCTCCCTCCTGGCAGGCCCTTCCACTCCTTTCACATCCCCTTGTATTTAGCATGTCGCCAGACCAACCCTGGCTATCCCTCCTCGACCGCCTAGACCATCATCTCGACACATACAAGTCCACCAAGTCCACGGAAACAGACCGCAAGGCCAGGTCCAAACAGTTCGTCAAGGTCCTCGAAGATGTCTGCACCGTCGTTCGTGACGCCGAGCGGAAACGCTCCACAGACCTTCCCCGAATCGTCGAGAAGGCGCAGGCGGTTCTAGACGGTGCCCTCCGGTACGCACATAGCCCGGAGGCTGGCTTCCCTTCCCTTCCCACATTCGCGCACTCGGAGGACGAGCCCCTGGTAGAGGATGCACTCGAGTTTGCAGGTACGCCTCACGGAACGCCTTTGTCCTCGAACGACCCTCACTGACCCAACAGGATCCGACGTCCTCGATGCCTTCGTCAAGTTCTACACCAGCCTCCTCAAGCCGGGCGCCGGTGAGTATCATTCAGTCTCCATTTCAGCGATTCGGCCCGTGGCCCATTACTTCTCACCTTGTCGTCCCCCGTCCTCCGTAATGTCCGTGGCAAGGTGTCTTTACGTCATGCGTCGTTTCTACGTGGAAGTCTGGGCACCACACTACGTACAGGTCTCCGTGTCGTCACCATTATCGCTGTCTTCTCGTATTACTGCTATGAAATCATTATTAATCTCCGTCTGACATCCTCACTCAATAGCACCGCCGAAATTGCCTGCGTTTGCACGAATCCCACCATGGTCCAAATCTCCCCGACCTCATCCTCTAGCCACTCGCTTGTCGCGCTTCCGCGGCGGGTTCGCCCCCAGTGCTACCAGTACAAGCCCTCTAGCCCACGCGATGTCTGAGGCCCGTGCACAGCTTACAGTCGAGATGCTATCATCACCACCCTTCGACATGACATTGTCAGCATGCGGAACCGTCCTTGCGTCCACGGGTGGGGGTGGATGGAAAGGGCGCGACCCCTTCCTCCATTACTACGTCCTCGACGACCAATCCACGGACTACCTCGAGGGGGTCACGATGGACCCCGGCCTATCCAACGTCACACACCACATCGCGACGGACGAATCAAGGAAGCTCATCTTCCTCGCTGACGACGACCGCATCAAGTCCTTCTCGTACGCCCCCAACGCGGCCGGCAAGGTGCCGAAACGCCTCCCGAACGTACACACGATGAACGCGCAGCGCACCTTCGACGGGCCCCTCGTCGCGCTCCCGAACGGGCGCATCGCGCGCGCCGGCACAGGCGCCCTCGCCGTCTGGAACCTCGACGAGCTCGAAACGCATCAGGCCCGGCCGGGGCTCATCGGCCCCGGCAAGCTCAGCCTCGACAACAGCGCCCGCGCCGAGGGCTGCCGCGACATCGAGATGTCGAGTGGGAGCGCACCGCACGCGACCGTCACGCTCGCCGACGCCCCACGCTGCACCCCAGCCGTCCTCCACCTGCATGCGCCGACGGGGCACATCCTGTGTGGCGAGCAGGCCGGGGACGGCGCGTCGGGCAGCTACGCGTGCACGGCGCTCGACCTCGCGCACGGCGGGCGCCGCGCCGCGCGGTTCCTTGGGCACGGGGGCGACGTGGAGCGCGTCGCAAGCAGCAAGGGCGACCCGAACGTGTTCGTGACGGCGTGCAGCGACGGGTACGCGCGGCTGTTCGACGTGCGCCGGCCGCTGCCGGTGCTTACCTTCGACACGGGCATGCAGCGCGAGGCGTGCGCGGACGTCGTGCTCGTTCATCCCGACGGCATCCCCAGTGAGTCTTCCCCTTCCGTACACTTTGTTGTATAACGCTTATTAGTTTCGCATGCGCGGCGACAGCGCTGTTCACGGGCGGTGAGCGCACGCACCAGGTGAAGATGTGGGATGTGCGCGCGGAGGAGTGCGTGTACGAGCTCGCGACGGGCAACAACGCCGTCGCGGGGCTCGCGTGGGACGACACGCGCAGCGCGCTGTTCGTCGCGACCGAGTGCGCACACGTGAACCGCCTCGGCGTGCGCACGGGCTACCGCCGCGCGCGCGTGCCGCGCTGGGCGACGTTCGCGGCCGTCGACCGCGACTACCGCGCAGCGCGCACTGGCGGAGACGCGGGGCTCGGCGGCGCGCGGGGCATGGACTACCCGGACTTGTACGACGCGTATCTGAGTGACGAGGAGGGGGGCGCGGAGGAGAGCGAGAGCGAGGACGAGGAGGGGGACGTGGACGAGGCGTATTCGGCGGACATGCGGTGGCCGCAGAAGTGCTTCCACAAGGAGAACTTCTTCGGGTACGCGTATGACGCCGGAGAGCACGTTATGTGTGAGTAGTCTTCCGACTTGCTCCATTAGGGTTGAGCTGACCTGAGTTCCATCTCTTGCAGTCCGCTGGCAGTTCAAGGAGAACCCTGACATCTCGCAGCTCCCTGCCAGCACGACCATCGATTAGCCCGACCTTTCCTCCCCTCCCCCCCCACTATTCACACACTATCCCTACCCACTTCACTGAGTGACATTATGGCCAGACGACACTTCATGGACGTTCACCCTCTTTCACGGACTCCCACATTCTACTCCCACACACCTACCCCCTTTATCCGGCACCCATTCTATGGACTCATAGCGACACACCACACTCTTTATTCCTACCGTATTGATTCTTGAACTTATACCTGTACTCCCATGTTGTTTGTAGTCTACCGGAACTAGGTAATGGATGGATGGGACGGACTTGTTTGGACTCCACTAGCACACGTTTTAATGCAATACCCTGCCCGACGTTGTTGACCACCTTATCATGAGCCTGCCCAACAACATCAATGCCTTCGGAAAGAAGGCTTGGCGGGTTTTCGGTATGCCGCGAGTACACTTCTCAGATAATAATTACGTAAGTAGTCCACTGCTGACGCATTTGAATATCACTTGGTTGAACCTTCCACTTCTTCAACCATTGAAGACAGGCTGTTCGCCACTACTAGTCAAGTTGTCCGCCCACTTGAACCTCTTTTTCGCCGTTTCCCTTCACGTTTAGATGGACAGCTACGTCAACGGTGAAAACATCAGTGTCAGGCAAGGCAAGGATGGAACACGCCCGTTGAATGGATGCACTGTATCATGACATACGTAGGAACATCGATGATCCAGTTGAGTGGCAGGCCAGGCACAAAAGCTAGTCCGAAGCTGGTAACACCCTAAAACGGCCATATGATGCTCTGCCAAGAGATCTCCGACTTTCTCTCTATACGCCGCTTCGCTCCTTTCTGTGTTACTTACCGATTCCTCCGAGTCCCGAGGAACCTCAATCCAAGTCGCCATTTCCCCTCAAACCTCGTACCTTAACGAATCGACATTTACATCGTAGTGAGGCTCTCTTCAAGCAATGCATTGTTGACTTGTACATATTTATTGACAGTGTACCTATAATTCTAGGACCATGTGGCTCCTAAGCACCTCCCGTGCAGAGCTAACGTTCTTTCCCTCCCCGGAAGACGTCCCGGGAGGATATGCGATCCTTTCTCATGTCTGGCTTAAAGGCGCAAGCACAGAGGATACTTTCCAAAGCGTGCAAAGTCATGCTCGATTCTGCACATACACGAACACCACGAATGCCAAGGGCCCTCAACCTCCTCTTCGGACCTTTGGGAAGCTTCGTGCCGCCCTTCCGCATGTCACTCAAAGGCGCGCTTCTCCGAAACCAGGAGGGAAGGCGCCTGTTCCCCCCAAACCCCCAAGCAGTCCGCGCGACCTCGTCTCGCCAAAACTCCGCAACTTCCTATGTCTCGCAGAAGTCCACGGATACGCCTGGGCGTGGGCCGACACGTGCTGCATCGACAAGACGAGTAGCGCCGAGCTCACCGAAGCCATCAGCTCCATGTTCCGCTACTACGCCTTTGCAGAAGTTTGTTACGTGTACCTCAGCGACGTGTCACCAGGCTGCAATCCAACAGAGCTGTACTCCGAGTTTGGGCGCAGCGAATGGCACACGCGCGGATGGACGCTGCAGGAGCTCCTCGCCTCGAAGACCGTCCTCTTTCTATCCCGCGATTGGACGGTCTTGGGCGACAAATACGGCCTCGCGCCGATCCTCGAGAAGATTACGCGGGTACCACAGAGCGTACTACGCTTTGAGGAGGACATAGCTGACAGGAGCATTGCCGAACGGATGTCCTGGGCGGCAAGACGCCGTACAACGCGAGTAGAAGACGAGGCATACTGCCTATTCGGCTTGTTCGGAATCAACATGCCCACGTTGTATGGGGAAGGCCGAAACGCGTTTTTCCGCCTTCAGGAAGAGATTCTCAGGACGTCTATCGACACAACGCTGTTCGCATGGGGTCTTAGTTATATCCGAAACACTCACAACCTTGGCGACATCCTACGAGATCAGAATGAACAGCCAGTCCACTACCTCCTTGCGTCATCACCGGAAGACTTTAGGCTCAGCTCTGGCATCGTGTTCCACCGCCTGGGTAGAAGGAGGGTCAGTGCTTAATATTCCATGGGATGTGCACAAACGACCTAACTGCTGTAGTACGACCAGAGACGGGAAATCCTCGACTCTTTAACTTCCTCAACGGCACAGGAAGACCCAAATACTCTCCCTCGCTTCAAATTCACCCCAGAAGGGGTTCAGGCCTACCTACCAATAATCCGTATAGACGCCGATTATATTGCAGCCAATTTGTCTTGCACCCAAGCCCGTCGACCTATGTGGCTCATCCTCCGCCGAGATAAACAAGATCCCCACGCGGATTCGTGGACTAGGTTTGCCTTCGTCGTCCCTCAGGGAAGCGCGTCCGACAAGTCATGGAGTTGGGAGTGCGTCTACATTCGTGCACGCCCGATGTTCCGCGCCCACCCAGTCCACGATCCGTACTCTCTTCTAGCCCGTTTGAACGCAGACGTCTCTGCACCTTATCGCATCAAGCCCTCTTCCCTCTCATTTGCGAGTACTGTAGGGCTGCAGCTGTGCACTGCCGCTGGCGTACGTAGCCCATCCTCTGGACACCCCGTCTTGGTGCTAGTTTTCAAAGACGAACACTTCCGCTACCTACTCTCCCTCGTTATCGGCCGTTGCCAGAACCGTTCTCCTTCTACCTCGACCTCACCGACGGAAGGTCCAGCTGAGAAATCCTCCTGGAACGAGCAAGACGATGGTGAACACTATGCCTCCATTGTGCTGCACGGCGACGGAGATCACCCTGACCTTGGCGACCTGTCTACCTTGGTCGGCCACGCATGCCCCGACGAGCATTTATCGCGGTGGCCTGACAAGACCGCGGCCTTCCACGGAACAGTCACCGGACTCATTCGCTCCCGGTGGCAGGTTTCCTTAGTTGTCTCGTTCAGGTACAGCCCTCTAAGCACAGACGGAAAGATGCTGGAGTTTCATTTGTATAATTGGGGTGTTTCGGTTGTCCCCGTCTCTCCTCCAACCGCACCCATCGGATCATTCCCTAATCCCCCTTTAGCCTCGTAATTGGGACTACTTAATTCTTTCCACGTGTTGTACTTCTTGGGTGGATACCCAATAATATCCAGGTTCTGCTTTGGCGTGGGTGCATGAGGATAGTATATACCTCCCGGCTTGCTTCACACGAGGACTATGAACATCCTCGTTGGCCGAAGACAAGATCTACATACAGGGATATCGAAAAGATCCATTTGCACTCTAGAGTAAATCAAGCAGCTTCAGCCTTGGCAGCGCGCAACTCCTTCACGAGGGATTCCGCCTCAGGTCCGATGCTCGCCCACAGATCGTCAATGCCTTTCGTTGGCTTCCACCCTAACTGACGGGATCGATCGGCGCGCGAGCGGGCGTTCGTTCCAGCCCCAGAGACGTACCGCTCCTACAGTTTACACTGTCAGCTCACTGGTCTTATCCCGAAAGCCTTCCGAGGGGCAACAACTAGTACTTACCGTTCTGGCGTGAACTTCGATTTCCTCGTTGGTAGCAAACCGGACTGGTTCGGGCCCTTCGATCGCACCCAAGGCGAAAAGCACCTGGGAGACGCGCACAGCCAGGTCGCGGTGGAGATATTCGCCATTCTCTACAAAGTAGTAGCCCTCGCGGCCATACGCGATCCGTGCGGGATCCGTGGCGAAGAACTCCATGATAAGTGCATAGAGCTCGACCGCTAGGTGTAGTGTATAAACATGAGAAGAAATGCGGGTGCACAAGGGGGAAGCACACTGACTGTCGTCGATATGGACGTGATCCCATACAGCTTGACCGTCGCCGATTAGCGCAACGCGGCCGCGTTCGAGAGCCGCTCGAATGATTCCCGGGATCTGCCACGAGTGCGTGTTGGCGAGCCCGGCGTCGAACACAGCGCCGTGAGGGGTGCCGTAAATCGTTGGTGGGGCCATAAATGTAGACCGAATGTAACCTATGACAAGGACGTGACAAGCATCAGTCCTACATGAAGGTGAAGTATTGAGGGTCTCAAACAACCTCCTACCTTCTTTGTCGGCATTGAGGAAGAGAAGGTCAACCGAACGGTGGTTGGCAACTGGAGAAATGGCCTCGAGTTTATCGACGTCAAGGTCGGAGCAAACCTTGTCCGATATGTGCACGCCAAGGATGTGCTCCATGTCTATGATGAGGCCAGAGCCAGACTAGGAATGCATGTCAGAGATCCGTTTGACGCATATATGAAACAAGCATACGGTGTGGAAGACCGTGGGACGATCACCAAGTCGCTCGTGTCGGGTCTTGAGGCCTCTCAGAATCGCGCTGATCATCTCGATGTTGTCTCCCAATGCCTGGCAAGATACGTGTGAGGATATGTGCTTGGAGGTTGACGAAACTCGTGAAAAACATACCAAAGTAATGACCAGATGAGCATCCTCGGCGAGCTTCTCTAATTTGTGGTATTCATCGAAAGACCCGACAACCGTCTTCAACTTGAACTCTTGTTCAAAGCGCTTGGCCTTCTCGGGGGATCGGACGAAGAGCGTGAAATCGAAATGGTTCATGATAACTTGACTGGTGAGGAAACGAGAGAGGACTGCGCCCCCGAGGTATCCTACGGTAGACTAATCAGGCCTGAAAAGTTCGTCGGGCAAAGAATTGACATACCGGTTGCGCCCAAAAACAGTACAGGAATCTTCGCAGCAGGGGAGGTCATGGTGTTTGGGTGTCAATAGGTCGACGACGTAGAGATGTAGGGAGTTAGCTGTAGGTTGCCTTCAGTCTGGCATCGTGGTATATATACCCACAGGGTCTCTCAGCCATTCGGCCCAGCGAATAGGGTAGAACCATGTACTTACCCGCAAAGCATTGAGTTGGGTGCTGACTGTGCATGACATTCGTGGTATTCCGTCCATACACAGTCATCTGTCATCACCGATGCGCCCGGTATCTTCTGTTTGGACACCGGCTCCTTCAGGGGAAGGGGCAAGCAAGCGTTGGAACCCTAGTAGTTGAAATCCGACATTCTCGGAAACCGCTCGCACCCATGTTGCCTGGGTCCCCATCGGCGAGTAAGTACCAGTTCCACGTCCAAAGGTAAAGTCTCTCCTTGACTGGATGCTCTAGCCAGCGATTCCCTGGCTGGCGAGGTGGAATGGTGCATCCTAGACGAAGGACGTCCTGCATTGAGTGTTCGCGGGTATTCCGAGTTCCTCGGGCTCCATAGGGTTCAAAATGGCGCGCAGTCGAGGGCCCCGCGACGCCCAATCGCTCGGTATCTATTGTGCGTTCCGAAGGTTGGCAGATGAACATCAATGCCGACACCGGCTCAACGGACATTTCAACTACACTCGGCGATTCAACAGGAGCGACGTACTAGAATTCTCTAGGCACGGCCGCAAGATGGACGCGTCCTCGCGGCTGTCTTCGTAAGCTTAAGATTAGTCGCCGACAGAGTAGTCGAGACTGAATCTAGCGTTGGTAAGCTATGATTAGGAATCTTGGAAGAACCTTGCGACTCAACCCGTGTTCACGAGCTCTTCGCACCTTCGGGCGCTTTTTCCTGATATTCATTGGTTTCCACGGCTTATAACGGACGTTGACACGCGAGCGGACGTGGTCACCTGTCCAGTTGCACAGTCGCGTAGAAGACGCTATAGGGACGGGCTCGGGATGAGGTCCGATCTGTGAAGACACTGTCAGCTCACGAGTCGTCGGACACCTCGTCACCGACTAACCGCGTAGGCTGGGATCCAATGTGCTCAGATCAGTGGGGGCTCCACCGCTGTTGCTCTCCGTAGTTCACTGGGCCGGATTTCCGGCGAATAAGTGCCAAAAGTAACTCCGGGGCTGCTTCCTCGATCGAGAAGTTGAGTTTGGATGTCCAGAAGCGGGGCACCGGAGTGACGTTGCAACCCCCGTCACGCTATCGCCCTGTACAAGTGTCTGAAGAGGGTAGAACCCTCCTTATCACTGCAGATATCGCGCTAGTCAGGTGATGCCAGTAGTGCCTACGAGAAGACCTACCTACGACTTGGCTCCGCTGCGCGTGTCGTTTCGAGTGGCAAGGCGATGTGATGCTGTCGCCGATCATTGTTTGAGCGTGATTCTTCCTTAGACGTCGAAGCCGGTAAGTCGAAAGGTTGATTAGATCGGAGATCTTGATCGAATAGGTGCGTAGGAGGTTAATGTTCGTTGCATAGGTTGTGTCACGCCCAGCTGAGGGGACCTATCGTGGCCCAATCCAATCTATCGCGAGTGATCATACGACTACGAGACAAAGTGAGTGAAGCTCGAAGAACAGAGCTATATGATAAGGGAGCAGAAATATACCACCTATTGGCGCTGCGATGTCGGTAATGGATGGAGTGGGGTTGGAGGGCATCACTAACAGCGAGACTTTTGGTACGAAGAGTCGTCTTCTCTGAGCGCGGCCAACGAGTAACGTCTTCAAAGGTTTCTTGTGAGCTCTAGATGCCTGGCATAGGAGAGGGACGGCGGCAATGCCTATACAGGTAGAAGCCCGATCCAGGGTGACCCCAATTCCGAGCAACGCCCTGGGCGGAGGGGTGCAGGTGACATTTAATGTTGAAAACTACTTTGATCGATATGCATTACTCACCTCATCACGATCGCCCTGGACATCATCAACTACATTTTCATTGAGTAAATGGAACCCTCAGGGGACCATCGGAGTGCCTTGTTCGCGCAAGGCCGCCAGGAAAATGATAAAGTTATATCTTCCATTGACACGCAGATGAAGAATACATGCTACAGCGGGTCGTGCGAAAATGGAGTGGCCAAGGGGAGGGGACAACGGTGAAGGGGAAAGATAGCGACCGTGAAACGGAATGAAACTTCTTCATGTACGGAGGTCCGAACAACTCTGCACCACGACGAGCAGCGGAGGGCGAGAAGGCGGCGAGAAATGACCATTATCAGAGTGAGGCGCGCGGTAGGGAGGCGGATACAGCGACATGGACAGGGTGCATACACGGTGAAGAGGGGAGGCCGAAATGGTTGGTTCGCCGCGGAGGTCTTGCGGAAACTGTTTGGAACGCAGGGTGCAGGCCTCATTGCACAGTATCAGCTCGTTTGGATGGCCGGAAGTGTACATACGGCCACGTTATCCAAGTCGTCTGCCCTGATTAGCAGACGGGAGGACACCGGGTTCCCCTGATGGTGCGTGGAAGGGGGGACAGCGACGCTGAAATTGATGCGTTTGGATGTACTCCGCAATGCGGCGATTTACTGCGTGACTGAACTAGCGAAGAGTCAGAGAGGATACAGGTGTTATGCACGCACCTGACACCGCCCGCCAACTCTTCAACATGCGTCGTCCGCCCAACGGTCAACCTCTCCACAAAGGTCCCTTCCGCAAAGAATCCACGTCCCCGTCGCCCAAAGGCTCCATCAGCGGCACGCCTCAAGCCGATGCTGTGGAGGCTGCGACAGTAATCCGCTAGGGCGTTCGCCCTCGAAGAAGTCGCGTTTGGGGCCGAAGCCGTCTTCGAATCAACGCGTTCTCCAGCCTGTGAACGGTTGCGAGAGGGAAGAGTCTCAGGGTCCTCGCGGCGGAGCGGGAGAGCGTACAAAGTACAACTTACGGGCTGCAACCTTGCGGGCCATTGATCACCGCACGGAAACCGGGCTCGAAGACGTGTTTACGTCTTGCCGACGGAATCGATCCTTTGTGCTGTTGAGGGCAGGGTAGGCCGTTGTTCACCCGCGGAGAGCGCACCGAGTGATCTTGTCCACTGCAGCGACGGCACGGAGGAGATCGCAGAGAGCAATACATGTTGGCTTGGGAGGAGAGACCAGACGATGAGGAAAGAACTGTGAAGGGCCTGCTGAAGAACTTGGCAAACGACGTCAGCGGTAATCGGGCCGTGCTCGTCGCCGGAATTTGCCGAACAGCGACCATCCACCCAGTCGAGTGACGAGGATCGTTAGTACGGCTTGAGTAATGACCTCCACTTTCGCAGAATATTCCAGTGCTCGTCGGTCTCTGCGTGTTCCGTATCATGTTCGCATCATGCTCGGTTTCCCCAATGCTGCTCTTTGATCATCTACATTCCGCCGCCGTTTTCCTACTACACGTTCACTCAGCTGCGCGGTCTGCGCGTCCCCGTGGACCCCTTAACCAGGAACTAATATGGCACGCGGTCGCGGGTGAATGGCCCACCAGCCCGACGTTTGTGATATCTGATTTCATCTAGCGACGCTTGTTCTATGCTCACCGACCTTCTCTTCACAGACTCGGCACCGCTTAGTGTGGCTCATGCCCGCCAGCAGGCATACGGTTGTCACAGTACCCTGCCTGCACTGGCCACCATTGTCTATCCCGATATCCCGAACTTAGCTAGGCTAGGCCTCTGCCCACCCAGCTCGCTCTGGTGGCTTCGAGTGATCCCGTATGCGACCCGGGAAGGTTCCCCTATCCCCGAACGTAGGCTCACCCTCACATAGAGTCCTGATCATCGTCCTCCCCATATGCAGCGTGCCCCTCATCATGCATGTTCTCCACGAGGCGGCCCCACGATGGGCCGCACTTCTTCTTTTGTCCAATGCCACTCCCCAGCTTCACCATTTTGTTCCAGAGTGGTAGATCCGAGCGCTGCGTGACGCGCCGCCGCGTTGCCTATTACTCCAGAGGCATATAACCGACCGAGTTAGTCGAGGCCCTGACCCTCCTCCACAACCGACGCCGTCCCCAATTTTCTCCCCTATTTACCCCCCCTATTGCACCCCGCTACTACCCTTGCTCGTACTGTCTGTCCTATACCCCTCTCACGCGCGCCATGCCTACTCCCAATACAGAAGTGAACAAGCACCTTGAGACACTAGGTCTCAAGCCCGACGATCTCAACGAGGACGCCATTAGGGTGGCCTACAAGAAACTCGTAAGTTACCTCTACTCCGAAGCCTACAGCCATACCTACACAATTACAAGGCTTTGCGGTGGCATCCGGATCGCCACAATGCGGACCCCGAGGAGGCAAAGGAGAAGTTCATTGAGGTGTGTCATCGTTCAAAATGCCAGCGCAAGCTGCTGTCTAGGACTAACGTTGGGAGTTCAGGTCAACGAAGCATATAAGGCTCTCGTAGAAGAGTGTAAGAAGCGTAACAAACGCAAGAAGTCGCACAAGGACGAGGACGGGTCTTCGTCGCGACGGCCCTTCTGGGCGGGCTCAACCCCTAGCACATCATCCACGACCACATCCAGCTCTACCCCCAGTGCCGCGTCCTCATCAGGTGCTACAAGCGGCGCATCTTCGTCAAGATCGTCCTGTGCAGCAGAAAAGCCTACTACAGAGCTCCCCGAGAAGACGACCGCAAAACCTCACGATCCGCAGCCCTCGAAGAAGGCTGACACTCATTCTGAGAAGTCCTCTGGCTCTTCAAGGCCTTCAGAGAAACCCTCCTCCAAACACCGCAGCTCAGACTCGTCGAAACGCGACGCGTCTGCAACTAAGACGCGCCGATCCGGTGACCGCGACACCCCTTCACACACATCATCTTCTAAGCACGAGCGTTCCCACCCTAAATCATCTTCATCACCGTCCTCTGCTGCGCACAAGTCACCCCGGCCCTTCAAGCCATCTAATCTTCACTCCGATAGCGACTCCGATACGGCATCCGAATGCGAGTACGTGCGCTGTTTGTGCTATTACAACCATTCACGTACTCATACAAACCACCAGGTCAATTCGTGAGCACAAACATCGGCACCACTCGCATTCGAAGGGAAAGAAAGTCGCGCTCGGGGAAGACGACTACGAGTTTATCGACCTCGGGACGCCGCTGAAGCCAATCCGCCCATCCAAGTCCACGACCTCATCCTCTTCATCCCCCAAAGACTGGATCTTCCCCCTCCACATCACCCTCGAAGACCTCTACTTCGGCGCGACGCACCGCTACCGCATCACGCGCACGCTTAATCCCTCGCACCCCGACGTGCGCTCCCCGCGATCGCCGACCAAGCAAACCGTCCAGCTCGACGTGCATGTCGCGCCCGGGTGGCGCAATGGTACGCGCGTGCGCGTCGTTGGCGTCGGCAACCAGCGCCCAGACGGCTCTTTCCAGGACATCGTCTTCGTCGTGACCGAGGCGCCCCACGCGCGCTTCATACGGCACGGCGACGACCTCGTCCTACCCGTGCGCGTCCCCTGGGCGGACGGGCCCTCGCGCCCGTACTCATCAGGCGACTCGGACGAAGCGAGCGACGATGACGAGGGTGACGGCGGCGGCGGCGGCGGGCGGTACCGCTTTGGGTTCAGGCGCGGGCTCGGCAGGGTGGGGCGGCCGCGCCCGTGCGCGCGCGAAGAGGAGGACGAGGTGTACGTGCTCGGCATGGACGGGGAGGAGTACACGCTCCCGATCCCGCGCACGCTCGTCGAGGCCGCGGACGGGACGCGCGTGTTCGGCGCGGGGATGCCGGTGCGCAAGGACGGGAAGGTCGTCGGGCGCGGGGACCTCGTCATCCGGTGAGTGTCGTTTGCGCTTCCTCTCGTTGCCGCGCGCTCCCGAGCTCCGCTCCCCCACCCTCTTTCGCGCGTTGGCGTGTCGGAACGTCTCCCCCATTCTTCCGCTTGGGGGTGCCTCGTGTGCGGGGCCCCGCGATTCGTGTTGGGGTGGCAGAAGAGAACGGGACACTTATTGACGTATTTGCGGCGCGCTACAGGTGGGAATTCGTCTTTCCCGAGTCGTCCGACAAGCTGCAGCGGACCCCCTGGCAGACCCTGAAGGACGCGATGCACCTCCGCTTTCAGGTCTAGACACCAGCATCGGCCCGGCGAACAGGCCTGCGGGGTTCACACTACCCAGCCCCACCCCACGGACTGGGGCTTCAAACTCGGGCGCTCCGGTGACCAGGGGCACGTTCCAGTGCCTTTGTGTCACCACCTTCCATCTTCCCTTCTCGGCTTCACTCGCGTTCACGGCATCGTTCTCGCAAAAAATCGTTGTATACGTATGATCATCTGACGCCCGAAGCGACGGACAGACTGACAGTCACACATGCACCCACCTGCGCTACCCTTGCAATTGTTGTACTATATTCGTTTCTCTCTCTCCTTGGTTCTCGGATGCCTGATGGATATTTGGAACTCACCCACCTCCCACCCCCACACACCACATAGTTAGCTGTTTCACGCCACATCTTACCCCTCGGACCGGACTCACTCTCGCTTCCATCACCATTGCTCTCTTCTCCGCCCCTCATAGGTAGTATGCTTACATGTACTATATGCCGCATGCGCGCACCCCTTTAGGATATGTGTACTATAGTTTCCTTTCGCGTCTTTCGTTTCATTCCTTAGCATACACATACCTATGAGTCCTACCTGTCACATTTCCCATACGTAATGTGGCCCAGGAGGCTGTGTACAGTACTCGATCCTGTCGAATGCCACCGTCATCGGGATGCTGCCCCCGACCACGCTGCCCTCGGCACCATAGCTACAGCCACGATCGAGCTCCTGAGGTGGGCAGATGGTCGACGCCCGCTGTAACCCCGATGTGAGATGTATAGCAGCCACAAGTTCGACGTTCCTTGATTTTCCGTGAGATAAGGACGCAGAGGCCATGTACTATTATCATTACTTTTCGAAGTCCGTGACATGAGATATCTGACTGATTGAAGGGTCCTTGACCAACACTACCCCAAAGCCCTGGCGGATAATATTGATGAACTCTATGTACATCGAGAACAAGCGAAGGAGATGGCGTCATGGTTCCCCGGAACGAAATCGCCCCTTTGAAGTCGATTGAGCATCAAATTGCTAGATCCAGTCACCGTCCTTGAAATAGGATCTCGAGAGATAGATGTATGCATGGAAGGGTTGAAGCGAACGTGTAATTCCGGGGGGCCGAATAAGAGAACAGATACATCACTTATCAACTTCTGGTTGAGAACTGCTTCTTTACACTCCTATCCGTTCGTCAGTTGCGAAGCTAGTGAGCACTTGGGATAGTGAAGCTAGAACGAGGACTAGAACTTCTGTACGTCAGATAAACTCGTGTTCCGGGATTGGGTGAACGCAAGATCCTGATGGGCAACCCCAACACAGCTCAGGCTTCTTGGCCGCAGGGGAAAGCGGGTCACAGTCGACAATCGGCCAGCCGCAGTCTGTGCTTGCTGCTGATCTTGAGTTCTTGAACGCCGGCAGGGTCTCCGGTCGCAGCAGCCATTCACAGTACCAAGTTCGCGTGGCAGACGACGTGGTGAGCAACAATGATCGCAGACGGCGAGATCGTGAGAACAGGTCCGCGAACGTGCACCCATCGGAAGCCACCGCGGCATGTTTTGAGAAGATGTCGGTGTGTGCTGTCGGGTCATTCGGGCAACGGAGAACCATATCATGTCGAGTAGGTCGGCGAGAAGGCTGCAGGGGCGACGCGTGCGGCAACGCGGGTGGAGTACGCCTGGCGGAGTCGTTTCTGGTTAGAACGCGTGATGTGCTTCATGTCGCGAGCCTGAATGTGCCACGGGCTGCGTCCGCTGTCCATGTTGACATGGGAGCCACAAGGGCGGCCGCGCCGCGGTTACAACTGCAGCCTGAGCTCTCTACGTTCGCGCTGCGTATTCTTGATAGGAGCCTGGAAGGAGTTGTAAGTGCCGGGGGGAAGGAGTGAGTGCAATAAAGACGGATTTACATCTCGACAGGTGGACAGCATCACGCTGACAGTGGACCGGCAGGCGCGGGGCGTTAAACATGATGGAGGCATCGGTCATAGCTCGTGCAAGTTGCGACGTGGGTGTGGTGGACTAAAATATATAGCAGCTATTCGTATCTCAAATACCGATTATGGACTCACTACGAAGGCGAGGGCGCGCTCTGAGCGGGACATCATCACAGCCCCTCCGCTGGCCATGGGCGCCGCAGTACTTATCACTCGCAGCCTCTCATGGCAAGGGCGCATGGCGGGCGTCGGGGTCACGGGTGCCGCCTCGTGCCGCAGACAGCGTACTTGGGGAGTGGGAAGCATGGCGTGTTCCTGCGCCCGTTGTGGCGCGGGCGCGACTGATCAGCGTCAATGTGCCAGCGCCCCGAAGGGCGCGCGCCGCCCACCTCGCTGCTGTCGCGGGGCCGACGGCCTCCTGGGTCAATGTCGCATCTCGGGGCGAGCATGGCGCCGTCGGAGGCTCGCGCGCGGGGCGAGAGTGCTCATCGAGGGTTTGTAGCACCCGGCGGGAGCGGGCGACGCGCGGAGGTCGGGCGCGCCGCGCGCACGGCCTTTGAAGTGTTCGCGAAGAGGGCGTTGGCAGAACCTTGTATGGTAGAGTTCTGGATGGAAGCAATTTTGTACGCCGCCGAGTGAGACCGCAGGAGGAGAACAAAGCGACGACGCACACGCACCGAAAAATATACAGTGTCACCAAGTGTCGTTGAAGGCGATCTCGCTTGAGGTGGATTTCGTCTTTGGAGAGGACCACATGGGCGCATGGTGCCATATTTTTCAAGAGGACTAGAGTTGAGGGCGCGATGTTGTTGCGCGGGCGCAGTGGAGCTCCGTGAGAGGTGTGCTCGGGTAGGCACTCGCGCGCACGGAATTAGGCAGATGGGCGGGCGCGCGCAACGGGACTCGGCGGCGAGGCTAAGCCTAACTTCCCCACGGGACCAGCGCGGAGTCGCGCTCGAACATAAGAAGCCACACACGCATGCAAGGTTGCGCGCGCACCCCTACACCCACAACCTACGCACCCAGGACGCGGAGAAGACGGCGAAGACGGGAGGAGGAAGAAGAAGAGGCAAGGGGCAGAACCAGCGCCGGACGAGCATTGTCTACGCCTCGGGTAAGAAGAAGCGCGGATTGCCGGCATTGGCGCCCCGCGAGCATAGGCCGAAAGATCGGTATATACGCCGCCCGCGCGTCCCCTCTGCCTTCGTCCCCCCTCTGTCTCTGCGCTCGTCTCGTGCGTCCCTGCTGGCCCTGCTCCTCGCCTGCAGACCTCTTCGTCTCCAGCTCTGCCCCACCGACGACCTTCTATCCCCCATCGCATCGTCAAACTATCACTCAATCGGCCGTGTTCGGACCAGAGGATCGACGCTTTCGGATATTGTCTACCCCACTGCGCCGCAAGCCCTATTTCCCGACTCGGCATACACCCTTCGACCACATATGTCGTCATCGACTTTCCGTCTCAGCCACTATGCACCGTTTCGCTCGTCCTCGCCGTTCAAGACGTTGAGCTCGACGCCGACGGTCACCTTTGACGACTGGTGGTGAGAGAAAGCCCTCCCCATCAGCCGCCCGGGCATGTCTATCTTTGATCCGCCCTCCGCCTCGCGCCGGTCCGAGCGTTCACCCGCCCCCCGACCCGTGTTCGTTGCGGCCAGTCCTGCCGCCTCTCCTCCAAGGCAACCTGAGTAACAAGCAACGTTTGTCGTGCACCACGTCCACCTCGTCGCTGTCCAACCCGTACCCAACCCCCCACCCTCACTGCAATCTTCTCGAGCCTGACTGAACGCACAAAAGGTATAAAGAACATGATACAAGGTCAGTTGTTATAATTCTACGGTAATGTGACATAAGAGAAAGGAGCACTAATCAGGACATTACTTAGGGCGCATACATCATACAGACACAGAGGAGACGCTGGTATAAACGGGGCCGCTTCCCGCCGGGGTATTCTACGCATATAGGAGGCGGATAAAAAAAAGACGGGGAGGAGACGGAGCAGAGGGGCGATTAGACGTGGTTTTGGCTAGTTGGTGAGTCCGCTATCGTCGCAGGCCTCTCGTAGCTGGCATAACGTGGTCGTGAGGGCAGAGAATGTCCGGCGATTTACACCGGGAGCAAGCTCGCCCACTGCATTTGGAGGTGTCGCCGCCAGTCGCCAACCGGCGTTGGCTCGCCAGGACGCTGCGATCGGACCACGGTAGTGCGGTGTGCCCAGATGTTCTCCATGACCGTCTGGGCGAGGAGGATGTTGCCGAGGAGTGCATCCTGCATGAACAAACGATGCTTGATTACTTCACGCATCATGTGGTTGTCCGTCAAGCTACCCGTGAGAAGGAGAGGGAAGACGAGGCTGCGGTCGTATGGCGAAGGCGCGAGTTCGTTGAGCAGCTTGGCCATCTGCTCAACGCCGTTCATGATCTCGGGAACGGCTGGAAAAGACGAAAATGAGGTCAGGAAGGGTTTGGAAGACGAAAGTGAGTCACCCTTACCTGGCGCCGAGTCGCTGATCACGGTATGCAAGTATATCAAGGCCGCCTCCCGGAACATCTCTCCAACGAGTTGCTTCGAAGGGTCTACAGACGACCTCGACATGCCGTGTGAACCCATCGCCATAGGCAAGCCCGCGGGCGTCATGTCAAGACCACCCTGGACTTCCTCCTCCTTGACGCTCGACCGCTGCCGCAGCTCCTTTTCGATGACCTCTCCCCGGCGGACGAGCTCCCGCACGCTCAGGCTTCCGTTCTGGAGCTCCGACACCTTCCAGTGCGCCAGAGCGGAGATCTCAGCGATCGCGAGGAGGGCCTCATCCGGGCAGCCCGTCAAGCCGTCCATACGCAGCTCTGACTGCTGCGCGCCCATGCTCGGGCTCATATTGCTCGCCCAGTAACCCGCGCCGCCCCCGAAGAGGCGCCGATACAACGGGAGGAAGCGAGGAGGCTGCGCGAGCGTCACGCTCGACAGGATGTCGACATACTGCCAACGAAGAAAAAAACCGGCGGTGAGTACGCCGGTATGTGTACGGGAGCGGAAGGGAAGGGGAGCGCCTTCCGAGAGTGGGCGGAAGTGAGGCCGGCACGCACCATCGTCGCCTTGGCCGCAAAGCGGCCTACCACGCTCATGTTGAGCAGCGTCAGCTTGGGGTTCTCCTCGGTGTAGATGCCCGTCTGCGCGAGCCACTCCTGCGCGACGTCGAGCGGGCCGACCCAGTCGATGGTGCCCCCGGCAAGGAGCGAGTACGCGACGAGCTGGAGCGCGGCGAGCGCGTCCGCGTCTGTGTACTGGCCCGTGCCGTTCGTCTGGGGCGCGTGTCGGAGGAGGTAGAAGGCGCGGTCGAAGAACTGGCGGGGAAGCGACGTGTCCTTGTCCGGGTCCTCGACCGGCTCGCCGCGGGCGAGGCGCATGCGCGCGTGGTGAAGGGCGGCGAGCGCGCAGAGCGAGTGCGGGACGGCGCCGTCAGGGTCGGCCTGCACGATCTGTGGAGTAGGAGATGGGTCAGCGACCGTCCATCGCGGCGATGTTTCATTTACACCAAGAATGGATTTTCATTTGAACATTCGCTCCCCGGTCGCCGCGTGCCAACAAGATCAAGGAGATCAAGTTGGCGACAGTGACAGCGAAGGTGCGTGGCATGATAGTCCGCAGAGCCAGAACCTGATCTCGTGTTCGCGGGAAAAGATATGCAGGCACGGAGCCGCAACGGAGCGCGTACGCACTGCCGGATAGAACAAAACGACACCCGAACACTCACAGGAAGCAAGATGTTGGTCAGAGCATCTCCCGCGAAGACCCACTGGAGTTCGCGGACGTATTTGAAGTAATACGAGATGTATTCGTCCTTGCGCACGCCTGATGTTGCCTGCACAGGCGGGGGCGTTGGATGAGGCGGTGCGGCTGGAGGGATGGGCATCGCCATGTGTGGTGGGAGGAAGGTACCGTACGGTAAGTCATCATTCCCTGACATGGAAAGTGGCGGCGATGGGAAGCCGTAGAGGGGGTCGACGAGGGTTGCGCTGGAGGCTCCTGGGACAAGGCCGGCCATGGTGGATGCGGAATGGTGCGCGGAGGACGTGGAAGGGATATTATGGGCCCACTCGGCTTCTGGAAGACAACAAGAGTCAGCAATGACCAAATTATCCGGACGATCGCAAGGTTACGTCTGCGGCCAGGCTAGCCACCTCAGGCTCGCGTCCGCTCCCGTACTCGCGTCCCTCGCCTCGGGTCACGCGGCGACCACCACGCCCCGGTCGGACGCGGACACGAGGCGCGCGGACGAAGTAAGGGACGAACACGCGCACGCGCGTCCGGACGCGCTCGGGGCGTCGTTCGCCTGGATGCAGCAACGCGTCCGCCGCAACGCAAAGCTTAAAGAGATCGGAGGTGCGTCGCTTACCTGATACAGAGTTCGCGAGCGCGACCTGATGATGATAGGGCGACGCGGCGACGGCGTACCCCGACGAGCCCCGTCGGTACGGCTCGCGCGCGCTCACCGTGCGGCGGAGGGATGTCTGCGGGCCGGGCCCTGCGACGCCCGGCGTCGGTGGCTGCGAGGCGGGGAGGCCTGCGCCGTGCCAGGGCTGGCGGGGCTGCCCACGGATGAGGCCCATGCGCGAGAGCTGCTCCTTGATGCTCGCCTTGTACGCTGCGACTTTTTCCTTGTCCTGCGCGCGCCACAAACGCGGGTCGGACCGAGAGGCGCAGTACGCAGGCGCGACGAACAGCAACCATGAACGGTCACGGACGGCCAAAGATGAGGCGCGGCGCAGCGAGGAAAGATCGAGCAAGAGGAGGGAACAGCAGAAAACGTCAGCACGGGCTACCGCGGCGCAGTGATAGACAGCATACGCACCCGCATCCAGTCGGGCCGCTTGGGGCCCCAGCCAAGGCACTTTATGCGGAGGCGGAGGCACGTCTTGCACGAGTCGCCGTCGCGCTCCTCGTCGCATTTCTGTGTGTGGCGCGCGCGCGCGTAGAGCGGGAGGGTGAGCGGGGGCGGGCGGGGTCGCGTGGCGACGGTGATGGGGGCTTACCTTGCGGCGGACGCGGCAGGTCCTGTGGCGGCGGGGCGCGCGGAGGGAAGGAG
>FTLJ01000879.1:0-37020 GCA_900155495.1 Porogramme epimiltina
CGGCACGTCCTACCTCCGCTCAAATCACCATCCCGCCCGCCCCCGCCTCCACCACCGACAGGGCCACGCATTCGTGCTGTCCTGCAACAACGCGTACAGGTCGATGCGGACGGCGATATTGAAATGGACGGGCCTTCTGAGCTTGTGCCAGCCTCGGAACCACCAGCGGCACTGTCCGGACCGGCAATCCAAGAGCGTTCACCAGCACCCATCCCTTCTCCCGTTCCCGCTGTTACTGCTCCGCCCGAGGTTGCTTCGCCAGCCTCTGTCCCCGCCCCCAAGGCCATCTCGCCCGTCTCTACCTCCACGACAGTTAGTGTACCCGTTCAGCCGGCAGCACTCAGGGTCCCGCCTACAGGACCGTTTGTGCCTACTAAACCCGACGCAGAGACGGAGCGCAGACCTCCGCTTGTTAAGCGGCGGTCCCGCTCACCGCCGACAGGGCCTCGTCACCATGCCCTCGCTCAGGCTAACCGGGATGCCGCTCATGCTTCTCATTCGGGTCCTTACCTACCGCTGAAACCCGAATGGGGCCGCCGCGGCACGCAGCAGCAGCAGCCCGGGAAGGCTGAGGCCCCATCGCCGCTGTCATCTCAGCCCGAGACCGCTCCCGAACCTCCAGGTTTCATTCCTACTATTCCTCAGTACAAGCCGCCAAAGTCTATCACCGCCGAAATCGAGGTTGAGGTACGTCCTTGCCAACGGCCGGCGCAGCAAGCACTGACAAGTGTCCTCTTCTTGACAGCTCGCCCGGCTCCGTTCACACAGGGTTCACTTGGAACAGGAATACAACACGATCGCGAAGTTGGCGAGAAGAGCGGTAAACGAGCTCACGATCACGGATGTCGACCTCAAGGTCGCAGAGATGCGACGCGCCACGACCTCCTCGCATCTCGAGAAAGCCCGGGCAGGCATGCTCGGGATAGACTTTGCCGAGCAGGTCTGAGTATTTTGATGGCACACTTGTGCAGGTTTCCAGCTTCTCCCGGACGTATCATGGGAGAGGATATTAAGACTATAGTAGCATAATACATACATTCCCGTCGTTGACGTTACTCTGTCCCACGTTCGTAGTACGTACGTGTCCACATACCAGTCAGTTCTTCGATATCCGCGTGCACTCGATGTGCGTCCGCGTGGGGTCCATGGGAAGGGCGCAGAAGAAGCCCTGGTCCTATCAATGCGATCCATATGATAGAACTTAGCCTTCACAGTGGCCGGGTTCCCAAAGGTGATAGTGGAGACGCACCTGCATCGCCTGGAAGAGCCGTGTGGAGTGCATTTGCATCTATCAGGGGGATGTGGCATCATGGCGTTAGCGAACGTGAGCGAACTCGAACAGAAGGTTGGAGGAAAGACGGCGGACCATGATGCACTTCCTGCCCTTTTCTTTTCCTTCCCTGCAGAGCTCGGACTGGGGCGCGTCGCGCTCGCTGTCAAATGTGTACTGCGAGTTGGGGTCTTCCTGCGGCAAACGGGGAAATGAGTTCGACTGGTATATTCATGAAGGATAATAGTAGACGCACAGCAATAAATTCTTTGAGTACCTTCTCCGGTGAGTCGGAGGGTTGGCTTGCTGTGTTATTTTGGGAGAGTCTCCCCTGGAGTTTCTGAGCGAGAGACATAGTCGTGATGGTTGGAATTAGAGTACGCGTCGTTGGAAAGCGCTGTGGTGGGGGGTGATGACGTCATAGCTGGCAGATCACATTCGGGGTCCTGCACGCCTTGTACGGGACTACGACAGCAGTAGCCTGTGAATTCGAATGGATACAACATTGGTGTTACATGTTTTACAGCCTTCTATCTATCTTGATATCCCCACATCACCGGATGTTGTTCTGCTACAAGCACGATCTAATGGCCGCACATATCTGTAGCGAATTCATCGGTATCTTCCCCTACCAGCCTCGGTTGGCAAGCTTGCCGCCCTTCAAGTTGTCATCACTGCGTACGCAGTAAGTAAAGATACGGACGTGAGTAAAAAAAACCCACATAGTGAGTCCAACCATCGCAGGGCCGAGGTCCTCAGATATCTGCATGTGACATTTAATATGACGCTTCTCTGTACGAGTTTATGGACCTACGTCTGCCAGAATCTTGGGGTTGTTGAAGTGCGTGACCTGCGCGCAAACCATCCATGAGCCTTCTGACAGATGTGTTGCCTCAGAGTTCAGCCTAGAACAACTTACCGCCTGCACGATGGCACGGGCGCGCTTCGCCGGGTTTTCAGACTGAACACAATCAGTTTCGATGCCCCGTGCGTGAGCAGAAACGAACATACGTGGAAGATGCCCGAACCAACGAAGACTGTTAGAGACAAGGAATTAGGCTGTGGCACTGATGAGAGCTCGGATGCTGCGTACCACCGTCACAGCCGAGCTGCATCATGAGAGCGGCGTCCGCTTATGAAGGAAAACCTAAGCAACGGGCGTCGCAAAGTTGAGCATGGTCCGACGCACCGGGAGTCGCGATACCACCGGCGGCGAAGTTCACAACCGGGAGGCGCTTCAGGCGCGCCGTCTCCTTCACCAGGTGGTAGGGTGCCTGGATCTCCTTGGCGAGGGTGTAGAGCTCCTCCTCTGTCATGGAGCTCGCCTTGCGAATTTCGCTCATAACCGATCGTTGGTGCCGCACGGCTTCTACGACATTCCCGGTGCCGGCTTCTCCCTTGGTGCGAATGAACGCGGCGCCCTCGGAGATGCGGCGCAATGCCTCGCCTAGGTTCCGGGCGCCGCAGACAAATGGAACTTTGAATGCGTGCTTGTTGATATGGTGCTCGTCGTCCGCAGGCGTGAGCACCTCAGATTCATCGATGTAGTCGATGCCAATTGCTTGGAGAATCTACGCGGACATAAACATGATGGCGTTGATGGAATGAACATGGGCGCAGAAGAGGACATGACGAACCTGTGCCTCGACAAAATGTCCTATCCGCACTTTCGCCATAACCGGGATCGTAACGGCATCGACGATCTCTTTGATCATTTTTGGGTCGCTCTAGGAGGCACAAATGAACGGCGACTCGTATAATGTGGCACAAGGCTTACCATTCGTGCGACGCCCCCAGTAGCGCGAATGTCCGCTGGGACACGTTCCAGGGCCATGACGGCGCACGCTCCGGCCTCCTCGGCTATGCGAGCCTGCTCGGCGTTCACGACGTCCATGATGACCCCACCCTACGAGCTAATGAGTACCACGAGGGCTAATGACCAGGCTTCTCGCGCTAACCTTCAACATCTGAGCGAGCCCTGACTTCACCTGCACACACCACGTTCGGAGCGGAGCGCGCCAAGGTGAGGACATGTGTTGCTGGTCGAAGGGAGAAGAGGCTCACCCCGAAGGTCCCCAGGGTGCCGCTAGCGGCACCATCCTTGTCCTTCGTACGCGTGGGCGCGACCATGGGAGTCCCAGAGGGGTTACCGACGCCATGGGGGATGGGCGGGGTCGAGACTGGCGTCTGGTTTTGGATCGGGGTAGTCATCGCGAGTGATGGGAGATGGCAGAGGCTGAGAAAGGTGGGCGCGCAGATGGACGAATGGGTCGAGCGACTGGGCGGGTGTGGCTGGGGCCTTTGTGGCTGAAGAGGGTTTTTGGATGACTCCCACCAGCTCGCGATAAATGACTCTGGCCCTACGAGCTGGGTGTGTTGTGACGCGACGCGTACCGTGTGGATTTCGGTCTTCCGCGTTCCCGCCTGGTCCACCCTTGACCCCCGTCTTGGCGCTGTGGGTGACTCGACGTCCACCTTCGAGGTCTTCGAATGCCGTCCATTTGTCCTTCGCGTGCCTCGATGGGCTCTGCCAGTTCAGGATGGGTGGGCTCGGAGCGCGACGCTTGGAGGCGGGATCGGCGGCGGTCGCGCAGTGACGCAGGGGCAGGTGTCTCCACTCGTCCATATCTGCGCCTCTCAAGGTACAAGAGGGGTCAGGAGGATCCACCCGTCGGCCCACCTCCCGGTGGTCATGAGGTCCCTCTTCTCCCCCGCACATCTGCTGATAATATTGAGGTTAAATCGTAGATAGACCCAACTTACAATCCGGTATGTCGTGTGCGCTCAGTCCTCGTTTAAACTTGCTCACATGTCGCGGGCTTGATATTAACAGAGACATTCGCGGACTGATCCATCCACGCTTTCGCTCCGGCCACCACTTTCGAACACCTTAAATCTGTTCATCCGGCGGTCATGGCACACTCGGTCGCACGTCCCCGCCGGGCTCCGAGGAAATAATGGATACCAGTGATTCCCCCGTCGTCCTGGTCGCTCCAAGAGCCACGCGCTCGCGATGCTTCGCAGCGGTCCGACCACAGCCGTCTCCGTCTCCGTCAGGTCGCGAGGTCAAGTTACTATACCTGCCGATGATGCGCGCGGCCCGCGACATACCTCAAATGGAGGTACAAAAAGGGAGAGCGAGCGCAGGAGAGAGGATGAACTTCGGACTCGATGTTCTCTATGCTCTCCACACTTCTTACCGTCCTCGTCGGCCTGGCCGTTGCCCGTGGGCAGTCGGTCATCGTTCCCGGAGCGGCGTGGACGGACACGAGCGGCAACTCCCTTCAAGCACATGGTGCTGGGTTAATCAAAGTATGTTCACTAGTGTTCCTACCTGTCGCTTATCCGTGCTTAGTGTAACAATCACAGGTCGGAAATACTTTCTACTGGGTAGGGGAGGACAAGTCGCACAACAGTGCTTTGTTCAAGGCCGTTTCGTGCTATAGTGTAGGTGTTCCTTCAATTTGCCTAGCAATGTCTACATGTTCAGGGCTGGTCCATGTAGTCCACCGACCTGGTGAATTGGACGCGTCACAATGACGCTCTCTCGCCTATTGCGAACACCATGATCTCCACAAGCAACGTGGTGGAACGTCCCAAGGGTGAGAATTTACGTTCATTGTTTAACGTTTTGTTTCATGACCTCTGTGTCCTGCAGTCATTTTCAACAGCAAGGTGACTCACATCTCACCTTCTTCCCCAAACCGTCTTGCTGACCCAAGGGCTCAATATCCAGAATAATGAATACGTCATGTGGTTCCATTCCGATTCTTCGAAGTATGTTCGGATGTATCGAATATATTGAGAAGTGTTTCTTACTCATCGGCGACTCGCAGCTATGGTGCCGCCATGGTCGGAGTAGCTACGGCAAGCTCTCCCTGTGGCCCATACACATATAAGGGGAGTTGGAAACCCCTCGGCGCCGATTCGCGAGACGAAGGGCTCTTCCAGGACGGTACGTAAATTACTCTCCGTCACACATCGGCGAACACGCTTCTAATCGTACCCCTTAGACGACGGTAAGTTGACAAATTGTCGGTCCGAGCTCGGACGCTGATTCCAATGCTTCCTCGCCGATCACAGGGTCGGCGTATTTACTATACGCGTCTGACAACAACCAGAACTTCAAGATCACACATTTGGATGATGACTACTACAATGTCACAACCGTCGCTAGTCAGCTCAATGGTTAGTCTGAAGTTGTGGTTCTGAAGCACCGCAAGATCTATTAGATTGACGGCCGCGATCGTTCTAGGTGCAACCCTCGAAGCGCCTGGTATCGTAAAGCGGAACGGCGTAAGCCCCGCTAAGCCGCCGACCTCGCTCCACATCTGACATAGATCCAGGTTTACTGGCTCATCGCATCTCACACCAGTGGCTGGGATCCGAACCCGAACAAGGCGTTCCAGGCTACTGTACGTACACGCGCCGATAAGTTTGCGGCCTATTCATCTGATGCTAACGCCGCACCCTAGTCGCTTGCAGGACCCTGGTCCGCACAGGTTGACATCGCGCCCCAGAGCGTACGTACTTACTACTCGCAAAACGCTTACGACCTTCCCCTCGGCTCGAACGCGATCTACATGGGCGACCGCTGGCGCTCTAGCCTCCTCGGGTCGAGCACATACATTTGGTATCCTCTCGACTTCTCCAGCGGCTCGCCTCAACTCATCCACGCCGACGTCTGGAGCGTCAACCTTGCCGCTGGTGCGTCCACCCAAAGCATATTTGTGTTACGCCACCGTGTCCGCTGATACATGTGAGCTTGGTCTAGGAACCTGGTCTGTGGCCTCGGGCACTTCCTATGAAGCGGAAAGCGGTACTATGAGCGGCTCCTCTCAGCTTTTATCTGACAGCTCCTTCTCTGGCGGCGAGGCTGTGGGTTGGCTCGGTGAGTCTCTATGGTGCCTGAAATACGACGTTCACTGAGTTGCGTCACAACAAGGCAACGGAGGGAGCGTATCGATCACTGTGCAGGGCAGGGGCACCAACCAATGGGTCGCGCTTTACTTTGCAAACGGCGACTCATCCTGGAGGAACACGACCGTCAGGTGCGCACCACTTGCTACATTGTCTCTGATGGTATGGATGTGCTTACCATCATTGCAGTGTTAACGGCGGCACGCCCGTCTGGGTCGACCAGCCCAGCACCGGCGGCGGCCATGTCATCATCAGCGTCCCGGTGCAGCTGCACCTCAACTCGGGCTCGAACAACATCACCTTCAGCGCCGGCCAGACGAGTGAGTCCCGTCCGCATCAGTTTCGCCCGCGCCCGCCTCCCGCTCACCCGTCCTGCCCGCGCACCTGCCCGCGCGCGATCCGTTCACAGACTACGCTGCGGACCTCGACAAGATCATCGTCTACTGATCCCGCCGCGTGTGCCCCCCCGGTCGCCCTGCCACGCCGCGGGGTTCCCGGGCCTCCCGAGATGAACGAACTGCGAACCCTAGTTAAGCCCGTTTGTACCCATCCATCATAACGCCCGCAGGGGCGCGCGAGTCGCCGCCCCACAAATATACGCACCACTACTGCACAACTGGCCAGCTTCGCGAGCCGTGTGCATGTGAGAGCGCGGAGCCTGTCCGCGCGCACCATTCGCAGGCCGTCACGCGCGCTCTCCCAGCAGCGCGCGCCGCTCCCGAGTGGCCCGCACCGTCGCGGTCGCCTGTGCGAGGCCGCGCGCTCGCACGCGGTCCGGCGCGCGAGCGTGTCCCGACGCTGCCTGTGCGGGGCGTGACGCGCGGTGCGCGGGCACTTTGTGATCCTCGCGGCTCTCTGTGCGAGCGGGGCGATAAGCGTGGACCGAGCGCGTTGCGGACTGAATTCACTCAACTTTCTGGACGTCGCGCGCGTGCCCTACCTAGCGCGCCTCCTGACCGGGACCGCGCGGGAGATCACGCCCTCCGTACATGTGAACTTTCCGGATGGGACGCGGCGGCGGCGGCGGCGGTTCGGTTCAACGGCATCCGCAGATATCGTTGTGCGTTCAAAGTTCTTGATTATTGCCCCTTGGGCGGTAGGACGGGCACCGCCAAGCCCCGTAAGGCCCCCCCTGGGGCATCGAGGAGCGTGTCACGGACGGAGAGAATTTTGTTTAAGGATGGGGGTCCTGGGAGGCACAAAGGGTGCGCCTTGTTGGATGCATAATAGACTCGACGCGTCGGGGCGTTGCGCCGCCACTCCGCCACCGAGATGGCGCCGGTCGAAACATTTGTGCCTTGCCCCGCATCTCAGTGTTACATGAGCATCCCCGCTTGATCGTGCGCCCCTCCCGGCAGCGATCGCGAAGCCCGGAAGCCCAGTCTGAAGCCTGAAGTGTATTGGCATTGGCTGGTGGCCGCGGCGGTGAGACTAGGGACGGAGAGGAAACGTCGTACATAACGCGCGCCGCACGCCACGGCCCGAAGTAATATTTCGGTGGTCATCCCGTCGGAGGCGGCGGGAGGCTCAAAGTTCGAGCCCACCGCCCCGCGCCCGTTCGAGTCTCAAATGGTGCCAGGTCTAGCCAAAAACTGCTGTGAGATGATGCGATGATCATTCGAGCCTAACTAGTCACACGGAACATCGATATCCTGGAACATCTGTGAGAGGGGGGCTCTTGAGTTGGCTCGCGCAGCTGCGCAGGCCCACATTGGCCCTGCGCCACCGTCATATCCCGGTCAGGCGGCGGCGGCGGGGAGGGGCCGGGCGGGACTGAGCAATCGTACGCGATAAGTACGAAAGACCCGCTTCGTCAACGTTCGTGCGACGACGTCCACCCCCGGGGCGGTCGCCCGAACGACCCGTCTTGCCACCCGGAGCACCGGCGGCGGTTGAGGCTTGCTTGAAGGCGGATAACCAAAACCCAGGACGCACCGGGGCGCGTGAGCGACGCCGCGCTCAGGTGGGCTTGCATGCGCATCAGGATAAGAAGCGGGCGCAGCACCGCAATACGCCCACCGCGCTCACATGTACTACAAGCATCAGCGGTGCGCGGGCGCGAGCTTAATCCAACACGTTACACGCCGCTGGCAACGGCGAACCTTCAAAGCTTCAAGCTTCAGGCCTCAGGCTTTGAAGCTTCGACCATTCAAGCCTCGAGCTCCCCCATTCGCGGCCCACACAACAGCGGCGCGACGTACTCCGAGTACCACCAGACCCCCCGCGCCCCAAAAGTTGAAGGTGACACAATTGGAATTGGGGGGACACGAGAGGACCCTCTCGTGCCCCCGCCACACCCGACGTCCCGTGGCGCGAAGCCCGCGTCCGCGAGACGCGCTTCCCCCGCACCTCGAGGACGCCAGAAGGGTGAAGGTGTGGCACAAACGAGGCCCGCCCGGGGCCGGGGCCGGGGCCCCCTCGAGTGCCAGAGCAATTGTGCACAACGCATCGATAATGGGCACTATCGTGGAGGATTAGCCCGTGGGGCTGACGAGCCCAAACTCGCGCACTCCTTTCTTGGCCACGAACGGCGGCTCGTAGCACGAGCTGAGGAAGCACCGCGCCGGGCCCGGGGAGGGGTGGCGGGTGGCGGGTGGGGAGAGGTGGATGGGGCCTTGTGCCTGATCTCAGGCCCGCCGCGTCCGTGCGGCTGACGTTGGGTCGGACACGCGTGCCGCACCGTCAGAACTCCGCGAGCTGTAGCTGCAGGACGAGGGCAGCCCAAATGCGATCTTGCGGGCCACAGTGCGCGTACTAGTCGAACCGGGTGAACCTCTTGCTCGAAAATTCGAACCCGGCGGGCTCTCGTGCGCAGCCCGCGCCCGTTGGGGGTGGGACCTGGGTAAACGGCGCGCGAGGCCCGCGTGTGCGCCCTTCGTACTTACTTACTTACGTCGGGTCGGCCGAGGCGCGGGCTCCCCGAGGAGAAGAAGTACGTACAGGGTAAAAGGGACGGTGCTCAGGACGCACGGGCAGAGAGCGCGGCCAGTGCGCCCGAGACGCCGTTGATGCAGATATCTGTAAAGATATACGCCATACATACACATCGTGTGCACGGGTGGGAGAGGCGCGGGCGCGGGTACCTACCTGGCCCTCGAGGACGCATCGGCGGGCTGTCACGCTGGCTTTCCAGGGCCCCACGCGGGCACGGAAGGTGCTAACTTCTAAGGAACGGCAGCAGCGGCGGCGGGCACTGGGCAGTGGCATGGTCAGGTCAGGTCCAGCAGCAGATACGTGATCACGTCTGCGGACGATGTGTGGACGCTCAAGATGGCGTTCTGCGCCGTGCGGGCGATCGAAATCGCCGCGCCGGGAAGGGTGCGCGTGATCGCGCCCCTCTATTACACTTGGCCAGATGCCACCGCCGCCGCACCAAATTGCGCGACGGGCGTCGGGACTCGGGGACGCACGGGCGGGCGACGACGGGCCCACACAACTTCAGGCATGTGTCACTAGGTACTGCCTGGCACCTGCGCGGGCTGGGCGGCGGCGTGACGGTGCCAATGCCATAAACGCACGCGATTTATGGCCCCCGTTGCGCACGGGAGGGGGGCCGCGGGAGTGACACGCACGCAACCAGCCAACTTATCGTGTGCCCCCGTCCCGCCCGGCGAGGTGCGATCGAAGCCTCCGGGCCATCCGGGGGCGCAGATGAGCAGATGAGCTAAAGGGTTGACCGCACGGTTGTGTCAGCGGCGCCGTCACGCCCTTACGGAAGCGCGGAGACGCACACGCCGGGAGACGTGGACAGACGCAGATGTCGAGCGACCGGTGACGGGAATGTATTGAGCGACAGCGACGAACAGCAGCGGGCGGGCAAAAAAAACAGGAGGAGGGGGGAAAGGCAGGCGCGGGCCCGAAGGTGCGTATATGTACCGCGCGCGAGGCGGGAGGTGCGGGGACCCGGCGCGCGTAATGGAAATAAGAAGGAGGTGGGGGGGCGGAAAGGAGAAAGACGGGGTGCGCGCGGAGGCACGCGGCGCCCCTCGAGGCGCGACGCGCTGAGGCCGAGTCGCGCTCGCGTGTCCAGCCCGTCCGAGCATCCCGAGTCCCGATGTCGGTTGTCGTCCTCGCAGCGTCCCCCGACGGTGCACGTCCGCGTCCGATCCCGAGCGGTGAACAATCTCTATAAACCCGACGGTGAGCGGCTGCGACGCGCGCCCCCGACCGTGACTGACGCGCAGCGCGTGAGCCCGGTGCGAGGTCGCGTGCCGCGCGCGCGGGGAGCGTGCGCAAGGGCGCTCAGAAGCCGCGCTGGACGAGCCAGCGGACGACGTCGTTCTTCCAGCGCCCGCCGGTGAGAATGAGGTGCCTGTTGTTGTTCGCCTGGACGGCGAGCCGCTTCGCCTCGTTGGAGCCCTTCGGGAAGAGGGTGCGCGCGAGGTCGTCCGCGAGCGCCTGTGGGCGTGAGGGTTGGTGGGCGATCGCGTGCGCGTGATCGACGCGACGAGCCGGGGTATCCGCGCGGGGGTGCGTGTGGAAGCGTTTGAACGTTTGGAGGGACGAAGTGCGTTTCGAAGGCGAAGGCGAATGCGAAGGAGAAGGCGGCAGGGCCAGGGGGAGGAGGGAACAGACGCGTCAGAACGGTGCGTGATCGCACGCGTGCGGGGCGCACGGCCACGCGCCGGGCAGCGATGGGGCGGGGGACGCGTGAAATCCGGATGGACGGGTGTAATGGGCGTGTATCATGGGCGCGGGGGCGGGGCGCAGGAAGGTTTGGACGGAGATGCGCGCGGACAGGGAGTGGGATGGGGCCGCGGGCGACAACGAGATTGAGGGGGGGGGTGACATGAAAGGGTTTTGCATTGAAAAGATGAGGCGGTCAGTACTGGCGACGGCGTGCGACAAGTATCAGAGAAGGCCGTACATCTGCGTTGCCCTCGACGTTGCGGATCAGGACCTGGTAACGGGTGCCACCGTTGCGGATGTCGGTGTAGACGGGGATGGAGCCTTTTGTGTTGCGGCGGACGAAATAAGGGAGGGGGGGAGACGCGGTGGTGGCAGCGTGGGCGGGGGCGGTGGTGAGGTCGGCGGGGGCGAGGGCGACCTGGGGGGAGTAGAGACGGGTGTGGCGGGCAGCGCGAGCGGCCGGGCGGAAGAGCGAGTGGAACATGGCGGAATGGTTTTGGGCTGGGGCAGATGATCAGGGGCTGGTGGGAGAGGTGGGCTGGGCTGGGAGAGAAGCCGAGCCGGTGAATGGGGGCAGCGTGGGGAGATGACGCGGGCTCGGGCGATTAGTGGCAGGCGGCGGAGAGAGCGAGAGTGAGTGAGAGCGAGGGCGAGTGGCAAGAAGGCGTGGTGGCAGAGACCGAGGGCGCGGCCGGAAAATGAGCCGAAGATGGCCAACGCCAACCACGCCGCGAACCACACCAGGTCACACTCCAGCCGACGCGGGCAAAACAGCGCCCCGCCCGGGTCCTCTGTCCACACGCAATATTATTATTGCAATCACCCCGGCGAGTGTCAGCTCTGTGTCAGCCCACGACTCGGACGCTCCCTCGGCGGACGCATCACTTTTCAGTGTTTGAGCCGGTGCGCTGCGACGGCTGCGCTTTATCTGCTTCCACAGACGCCTGCGCGGGGCTGCCTGGGCTGAGGCGGGGGACCCCATCGCTGCCGGGGCTGCTGAGGGCTGCTGGGGCCCACTGGCCGTGTTGGACGAGCATTCTCTGGGCGAGGTGCTGAGGGGCGCGCTTGGGGCTTAGCCGAGGAGAGTATGGCAGGCAGGAGCTCGGGTGACAGAAGGCGTGACAGAGGCGCCGAGAAGACGATCTGCATCTGGGCCGTCCATCTCATCTCGTCCTATGTCTCGTTCCTTTCTCCCGGCTCGGCGCCCTCGCTCCTCCTGTCCTAGCTACCGCCCCGTTTCAATTTATAACTTATCCGATGCCTCCTTATAGCCCCGCCCTCCCTCCAACCTCCCTCTTCTCCCTCCCGCCATGATCCCAGACCCCTCCTGCCTCTTCTTTGACCTCCCCGCCAACATGCATTCCACTCGCACTCTCCCCCCACCCCCGCCTCAGCCATCCTACTATCGGTCCGCTTACCACCACCAGGATTTCTCCTTCAGGTCCTATCCGCCCCAGTCGTCCCTCTTCGCAGGTGCACTCGCCCCCTCCAGCTGGACAAACGCCGGGCCCTCCCATGTCCCCCAGTCCTTCTGGCATCCAAGCCCACCAGAGTTCCTGCTGCCCTTGCAGCATTACACTTCAAAGCCCGTGCACGACGGCCCAGGATGTGAGCCCCTCCGTTCCATTCTCTCCTGTTGTCCCCCTCAACATTCTTCACCCTGTTCCAGACGCCCTGTCTCGATCGGATACCTCCTCGGCCGTCTCACGAGACAGCGACCTCTCACCATCCCCAGAGATAGCAGAGGTCGTTTGCAACGCGCCCCTGGTCGCGCCCATCCCGCTTCCATACCATTCGCCCACATTCCTCCTTTACGACCTCCCGGACGAGGACGAAGATCTCTCCCACCCGCCGTACACCCACCGCCCGCACAAGCGCAAGCGCGCACAGGAAGAGGAAGACGATTTGCTGCAGGAGGCGCACCCCATACCCGTCAAACGCCGCACCGCGCCAGAAGGCGCAAAGCAGTGGGACGCCTGCCGTGGCCAGTGGGGCAGCACCGCAGTGCCTGTAGCATCTATGGCCGCTTCGCGCTATGCCCACACGGCCTTCTCGCGGCGTAATCGGGCGCGGTAGGCGGTACGAGCTCGGGACGCACGCTCGGACTCGGACACTCGCGGGGCGTCATATGATTTGCTGCCCCTCGATCTCATTCGCATTCGTCGGACATATTCCTCCCCCATTCCCCAGTCCACCCTCCCTCCCCCATCCCACACTGTACATTACGCATACATGGCGCCGACTTAGTTGTGCGCGGAACACGGTCGAACGCTCTCTCGCCCTGGGCTTGGAACCCGGCCCTTGGCCCTTGGCACGCGCCGGATGGCTCCCTGGAATGTGTGAGTACCATGTCATCGTTCGACCGCATGCGGCTTCTCGGACCTTCTCGCGCTGACTCTCTGGCGCCGCTCCGGCTTCCCTTTCGTTTTGCTCCAGCCCAATATTACGCCCTTCCCGCAGCCCGCATGACACGGACCCTCATCGCCGCCCCCGCCTCCGCCGCGCCTCGCCCCCTCGGGGGACCCCCACCGACGACGTCCCACCAGCCGTCCTGTGCCACGTCCGCCGACGCACACGCCATGACTCCGGATGCGGGCAGCGTGTGTGGGCCCCGGACGCGCACGGCGATACGGCTGTGACCGCCATTCGCAGCCGCTTCGGGCGAAACGGCGCCCCACCCGCCACGCCACGCGCCCCTGGCTCTCCCGCGCGCGATCAATACCCGAAGGGCCCATTCATTCATTCCGCACCTTCTTTCCCGCCCGCACGCTCTCCCACCCCCCTCTCCCCTTCTGGGCAATAGCCTATCCTCCCGTCTTCGGTGCGCGGTGGGCAGGAATGGACGCGTCCGGAAAGCCCGCTCCCCCGCGCTCTCCGCCAGGGTCTGTGTGGTCTTTCCCTCTGCGCTGGCGGCTGCTGCTGCTGCTGCTGCTGCGCGGGGGGCCCGGTTCGTGGGACGCGGCGGCGGTGCTGGGTGGGGCTGCCAGGGGGAGAGGAGGGGGAGGCGTTGCTGTGTAACCCCGCTGTACATACGTTTCTGTACCTCGCTGCTGCGCATACAAGGGAGCCCCTTGGCCGACACATACACACGCACACGAGCTCGAGCCTTGACCGACCGACCGACCGACCCGTGAGCGTGACCGCTGCGACGAGCGGACGTGCGCCCGACGGGAAGCCCGCCCGCTGTGCACGCGTCTTGTTCTGGCCCGGTCTTGTCCGCCGCGCTCCTATCGTATAAGCTGCCGCTAAAGGTCCTTCCAGAACGCGCGACGCACGTATGTATGCAGTCAGTACGGCATACGAGCTCCCCGCCGCTCTCCCGCGGCACGGTCCCGCGCGCGTATGGCGATATGGGCGTGCGTGCGCATCAGCTTAAGCTCTTGTCCCCGTCCCGTCCCTTCGTCGCGATCATCATCAAGTTCTTCTCGTCCCGGACGGCGGCGCCGCGCTCGTAAGTGTACGGATTTTTTTTTCCTTCTCGTCTCGTCTCGTCTCGCCCGCGCGGACAGCGTCCCGCCGTGTGGCCCGTGTCTCGAAGAGCGCGTGGACGTTTCAATGTTTTGGACGTGCCGGACGGCGAGAGGGGTGGTCATATGGTGGTTCGAACATTGATGGGTGCACAGAGAGGTCGTAACGGCAACGCGCGCCCTCCTTTAGATCTCGTGCGCCTTCCCCGCCCCCGGGTCGCCGCAGCAGGTACGACACCCGGATATCTTTGAGATATCTTGGATATCTGAGCCATTTCCGCGCTGCAGTGCGGTACCCTCAACTTTCAAGCTAGCCTTAGAGCGTGGCCGTGTCGCGCTTCGCGCGTCGAGGGTTTGCCCCGTAAGTTCAGTGCACAGGTATTTCGTTCCCGCAGCTACATACCACTCAATACGCTCGCTGAAAAAAGTGCCGAATGCCCGCAGCCCGCGAACCCTCGCACCGCTGAAGTGCGGGCGCGGGACTATGGAAGAACCACTCCCTTAGTCTCGCGCCCAGCCTACGTTACCTGTGCGCTGTGCAGTGGTTCGCTGCGGCGGCTGCAGCGACGGCGGGCGCGCGCGGGGTTCCCTGCCGAACGCCCTCCGTCGACGGCGTGCGGGCCGCGAACGAAGTCGTCGTCGAGCTTGAGGCTCTCTGGCGTCTGGCGGGAGCGGGTGCTGGAGGGCCGCTATTCCCAGACCCCCCCCTCACTGCGCCCGCGCGTGTGTATCCCCGCGACGGCCGTTGAGCATGCGCAGCCGCGACACCGCGCCGCGTCGTGCCCGGCACCGTTGGTGCGTGCGCGTGCGCGGGGCCCTCCGAGTTGCTCTCGTCAGGCCATCATGCGGGCAGGGCCGCGGCCCCACGCGCGTTACCTACCGCCGGCGAAAGTGCGCGGTTCGGTGGGCTTTCGGCGGGCTCTGGGGTCTTGGGGGCTCGGCGGCAGTAGGTGCGCGCATACATACATACAGGCTTCTTCGCTTGTAAGCTTGATGCGCCCTCCCAGCAATATATGGCGGGCGCGGCGGTCTTCCGCGTCTGGAGGCGCGGAGAGGAGAGGCGGGAGTGCGTCTCAATATTACGATGTCGCTCGGCGCGCACCCCCTACTCCTTCCCTCGCGACGCGCGCGCGCACACGTCCCGCGGGTCAACTTCGAGATGCACACTTTGTCTTCGCGGGCGCGCCCGGTGCTCCAACCCCTCCCACCTCTGCGTGCTTCTGAAAAGACCCGGACGGGCTAGGGGCTGAGGGGAAACTCGCCGCTTCGCGCAAGTTCTTCACGCGCCGGGATGGAGGGGCGCCACGGCGGGGGCTTCTCGGCTCTCCGCGGTGGGCGCGCGTGAAGGTGTGGATGGGGATGTGGGGCTCATCGATGGTGCATAGCGTTGCAGGTATGATTCAATTGTGCAAAGACACTACGGCGATGATCCTGGGCTCTGGAGTAGAGTATCTGTGTGCGTGTGTGGGTAGGTGACGTCATTGGTAGTACCATGGCGGTCCGCCGCGCGCTCTGCACGCGCGCGTGCGTGCGTGTCGCGAGATATCTGGTGTGTCGTGCCACCATGTCCGTGCGGCGTTGCGTGGGGCTCGCATGGTCCGCACATGGTGCCGCGCAAGGACCAGCAGAAAGGAGCCTATGTGCTCGCGCGGCGAACGCAAGGTCTTGGGGTTTCGAGGTCGTGCTGCAACATGCAGCGCAACGTGCGTGATGCGTACGGAACGCCAGGCGTGACGCGCAGCGCATGAATGAATTCATGTTCCTCTACGTCGGCCTCGCGCGGGGGCGCGGTGTTTGCCCCGTCGGGCATGAGCCATCATGGCGTGGGCGGATCGGAGGACGCTCGGCGGAGCCATTAAGCCATCTGAGAGGACGGCCTCGAATCATTTGCGTATTGTGGTCGCCGGATATCCGAGGCGGACCGCCCTGTGGCACCTCGCCGTGACATGCGGCATTATTGGTTGGTTTGGGGGTTGGGGGTGGAAATTGCACGCGAGTGCGCCGACCGAGCGAGTCAGTTGGATATCTGGCTCCCTTCCAGAACCCGGCCAGTTCCCTCCCCACCCCTTCCGCCTCGGCCGCGGTGGTGGTGCGATGCACGTCCACGATGCGTTCGCAGATATCCACGTAGCTCGCCCTTCGTTCCGAGGGCGGATGGCCGCCGAGTGCCGCAGCTGACGTTCAGAGTGCCACGAACAAGGAGTCTGCCACGACGAGCTCAGCTCAGCGCGGCCGGGCGGCTCTCTTGGCTGTCGCGGATCAGAGCGACGCCATGTACGGGATAGCGCGATATCCGGGCGTCGACGCACAAGGTTCCATTCGACCAACACCCATCGCGCTCGGCCTTCGCGCTCCCAGCGCGCCCCGTCGAACTGTTGCTGCTGCCGCGCGGAAGCCGGCGTGAAATGCTCCTCCAGGAGGGGAAGGCACCTGGAATAGCTGGGCCAACATTGAACACCGTTCTGGCGGCTACGCGTGATGCACGTCTGATATCACGCGGCGTGGGCGGGGCTGAAAACAGCGTTTCTGTCGACCGTCGACAGGGGGGACACGGCATGCGGGGCTCCCCAGGCTTCGAGGTGGACGCGTTGGTCGTCCATCACTGATCCGCGCCTCGCCCGTGCCTCTTCTGTTCCTCGTATACTTATCGTTTGTCACCTCGGGCCCAGGACGGGACGGGTCGTTGCCGGAGACGGAGGCGACTGAAATTGGTACCCATGTAGCCTGTTCGTGGAATATTCTCGCTGGGGTGATGTGCACAGGTAGTCGCCGTCTCAAGGAGGGAGGCTAGACCAACCACACTGAGAGTTCAATGCGAGACGGAGGCCCGTTGCAGCGACCTTTGTGTGAGCCCACTCGCACATCTCACGCTGGGCAGGCACGGGCATCCGAAACTCCTTAGCCGAACGTTTGGGCAGAGCCTTATATCGAGTGACGGTAGGCACGAGCGAGGGAACCATGCAAAACAAGGCGTCACGCCTTCCGTAACTGTCGCCTTGTAGCATTGTTGCGCGGCACGCATGCGTCCGGGCGGGCTTTGTCTCGCAGAAACGCCATGGGGCGCGGGGGAACCTTGGAACACGTTTGGATATCGGACGAGCCCCGTCAATGCGGGGCTAGGGTCGCGTGAGGATCCAGGGCTTGGGTATGGAGGACGAGGGCCCCCGTGCGCAGTTACGGCTGCGAAACTGCGGACAATTATATAGATAGCGTAAGGTACGCAGGGATGGACAGTCACTTCCGTGAACACAAACGTTTCGGACCAGGAATGTATCGGGTGCGCGGTGACGAGACTCCTCTAGTCGCTAAGGATCGCCTGGACCACATTCGTAACACGCAGCTGCCTGAGGTCGGTGTAGGTCTGGGAGCGCACGGTCAACTGGGCACTAACTGCGGGGATGCAACCGGAGAAACGCACCTGTCCACAGCCCACGAAGATGATAGGCTGACCGGTGACATATGTCATTGACAAGGCAGCGCCCACCTACGAGATGAAGGTTAGATTAGGATGTCACCGGACGGCCAACATAGACGTCAGCTGCGCATACGCGACAATCGTGGCCGAAGTCCTCGAACGTCTGGGCACCAAGCGAGTACGTGTACGCACCTTGTCGTCGACGGTGTCCCACTTTGTGACGAGCATGCCGTCAATGCCCCGCTCTTGGCCCCCGGAAGCGGAGGAAAAGTCCCGCAAAGCGCGGTCGAACTTGGTCAGTTGGTCGACGGCCTCGTTTCCCACCAATGCCTCTCCGACGAAAATGATTTTGTCGGGGTTATTTGTTGCGACCAACTATAGAGGGTCGAAAATAGTCAGAAAGGCCCCAAACCTAAGGTCAAGGTAGGTCACACCTTTGCCAGGGCACGCATGAGGGGCTATTGCGTGACAAGGTCAGCGACGCGTCCCGCATATACTTTTTAGCCGCCATACCTCGTTGTCCTGCATACGCCCAGCGGTGTCGATGAGCACGACATCAAAATCGTGGTCGCGACCTACATGGGGGTCAATAAAGTTGCACAGCATGAACGAATGGTTATCTCACCGTAGGCGATAGCTTCCTTGGCGATCCCGGCGGCATCTTTCCCGTAGCCACGTTCGTAGAGCTCGACGCGACCTTTGCTGTTGGTTGCTCCATCAACCCCGAGCATCCCGAGGTTGCGGACATGCACTCGAAGTTGTTCGACGGCACCACTCCTGTGTGGGACGTCAACGATATATCCGGGACCCGAATGTAGTTAATGCGTACCGGAAGGTATCGCAGGCGGCGATGAGCACGCGGAATCCATTCTGGATGAGCCAGAAGCAGACTTTCGAGAGATTGGTGCTTTTCCCGACTCCGTTGACACCGACAAAAGTGATACTGTATGGAAGGCGCTGCTGTGAAGTGGCTACGGGCGTCGATAGTTTGGTACGTATTGAGAGTAGGAGATCCGTAGACGTCTTCGGCGTGAGTATCCGAGTGATGGAATTGGCCAGTGCTTGCCGGACGGCAGACGTAGTCGCTGAACGGTGCTCTGTCACTACGGAAGGAAGCAATGATATTCCGAACAGCACATACTCTGGAAACCGCCCACTTTCTTGCCCACGAGGCTTTGACCGACGTCTTCACATATCTTCTCGGAGATCTCCTTTGCGACATTTTTCTTCATGAGATGCTGTTTCATCGCCTCCAGGACAGGCTTGAGGTCATCTTCCGTCAGCACCTTAGAGCCTGTAAGACGCGCAAAGATTGACCCCAGCGCCCCGAGAGAGCCTGACGAGGACTTGGGCTCCTGAGAGCCCTTCTGAAGCACCTCGGCGATGACGTCGTCGGGGCTCTTGCTTCCAGATGTTGCAAACTCCCAGTCTTTGACCTCATACAAGCCATCTTGGGTGCGAGTACCAAGAGAACCATTGTCTACGAGCGTTGATAGGTCTAAGGCACCCGTACGGTTGTCAGAGGCGGAGCTGTCGTAGCTGTAGTCGAGCGAAGCCATATCGGACTCGGTAGGTGCTTCGTCGCCCCACTTTCGCTGGGTTTTTGCTTTTGACTTGCGTTTGGACATGGGCGTGGTCTCGGAGCTTGGGGCAAGGCAGTGGACGATTAGGCCTAGACGAACGGGACGGAAAGGAAACGTACTCGGAGCCAGGAAGACTTTCTCTTCCGCTTCCGACATCCGCGCGACCACGCCCACGTCTACCCGCTTGGCCGCCTCTTCCGCGAAGCCTGTTCTTTAGTGCTTGTACGTTCCGCGCAATCTGCTCTTCGTCCTGGACATCTGCGTTTGATTGCGAGGGTACTGTGACGAAGAGAGGTCTGTTTCATGGGACTCGGGAACGCGACGCGCGACTTACTTGTGCCTGCATCCTCGGGCGAAGGCGTCTCGTCAACATCTACACGGGCAGGATGGGCCACGCGTGTGCGCCTTTCCTGCAGAACCCCATGAGTAGAGTAGAGGTATGCGGTCGTAGGCGACGCACCTGGGCAGCCTTATCCTCTAGCCCGCGAAGAAGCTTGTCAAATACAGTATCCCAGCCATCCAAGGCGCTCTTAAAATTCCACGTAGAAATATCTGAGGAGGCGGAGAGCTTAGCGGCACTTGCGACATGGAGCGAGGCGACGAATGTAGCAAGGAAAGGCTGGAAGAGCTTGACGAAGAGTGTCTTGAGAGCAGCGAGTAGCTCGTCCACATAAGTTAGTTGGAGGATACGTTGGTACGCGACCTGGGCGAATGTCCCATTCTGAGCAACTAATTGCGTAGCGAGGCAAAAGAAACTCACGACAAAGATGAGCTCCAAATCGTTTACGAACGTCCATTTCACGGCATAACCATCTTTTTCATACTTTCCATCGGAACTCCGACCCTCTATGAGTGCCTCGCGGACTAGTGAATTGACAGGCGACGCTGAGGATGCTGCGGTATGGGATGCTGCGGGGGTGAAGGAGCGGGACCATAGCACCACACCGCCTGGAAAGGGAGTACTTGTCAGGGAACGGGACGTCCGGGACAGGTACTAGACTAGCCTTTGTGAGAGATTGAGCAATGGTCGAGCATGCCAGACGAGGGTGTGACTGTGAAGGGCGGAGCGACGATAATGGAGGATAATGGAATATACCTAATAGACCAGGCAGCCGAACCGTAGACACCGATGCGTCACCGTAGCTGAAGCGCCCAATCGCACACTTGTGCTGCAGCGCGACGCGTCGCTGGACGCGTCGATGGTTGCACTATTTCCCTTTGAACCTCCTCGTGCATGTTCATTTTTTCGAACCACGCTGGAAGGTATATAAGAGCTCCCATTTGGGCCCCAACATGTCCGCCCTTGCCCGCTCATCCGCTCGTCCCCCACAACCACCGCTCTCCGACGGTGTTCATCATATCGTACGTGTCCAAATGTTTCGACGCTGTTGCAGAGCTCAGAATATTCACCACAGAGACCCATGTCGACAAGAATCACTGTTGCGACCAACGCCCTCCAAATTACCTCTCTCCCGAGGCATACATTCTTCCAGTATGATGGTACGCGCTCCTTGCCGGTTTACTTCCTCTTAGCTGATTATGGCGCCGGCGTCTCCCGCAGTCGGTGAGTACCACGGTGCTAAAACAGATACTCGATTCCTTACCCCGGAAATGTAGTGATTTCTACTACTAACCCCGATGAGCCGCCGCTACCCAAACGGCGCAACTATGAGATTATCGACCGCCTTCAGACTGAGAACGCGGCGATTTTCAATCCACGCCCCGTTTACGATGGCCGCAAGATCATGTTCTCGACACGGCAAATTCCCGACACTCCTGTAGGCCTCTTTTACATCCGCTTTCACCGCTTATTGACATCGTATAGTTCACGGTTCGTTTCCCCGGTAGAACCCGCGCGAAAGTCTTCACCGTCCTCATCAGGCGTGCGGGCGTGGTGAGGCCTGAGTATGTCGCACAATTCAATTTGCGACTGTCTCTTATGTCGTTTCCAGTACCATTACCAATGCTCTCATGTCCCAAGGGGGCTCCCGCGACGAGTATCTTAGCTCTCTAGCCCTCCTACAACTCATAGTGAGACAGGCTCCGAACATGCGCCATGGTTTTCCACCCGACTCGCGGTCGTTTTTTATCAGCGAGGGTGCAAACGACCTTAGGTGTGGTCTTACGGCGTGGAGGGGCTTCTTCCAGTAAAGCTACAAGCCTTTCTAGTGTTGTAATTTCCGTTGACATTCCTACGATATATCCAGGAGCGTGCGGCCTACGGTTGGCCGTCTTCTTCTCAACATCGACTCTACGAATGCTTTGGTGTACGTCATCCCCCAACTCATACATTGTTCAACGCTCACGATTCATAGCTATACGCCCGGACCTCTCATAAATGCTATGATGTCGTGGCTAGGTGTTCGAGACCCAGCGCGGTTGGGATCTCTGTCGCGTTCTGATATTCAGAAGCTTCGGGCTTTCCTGAAGGGAGTCTACGTGACTGTCAGCGTTGGCCGTTCGAGGCCGCGGCCCAAGCCCATCACAGACCTTATTCCTGAGGCTGGCTTGGAAGAGTTTGACAACGCAGATGGCCAGCGGGTCACGGTTCAGGTGCGGGCCATCTTCTCTCATCCAGATCGCCGAAAGCGCTCATCCTTCCGTTCTCAGCATCATTTTCAAACGAAGTATAATGTCCGCGTGAGGTGGCCTCGCGCCCTTGGGGTGCGCATCGGTCGAACGGCAGTCATTCCCGCAGAGTTCGTGAATATCGAGAGTGGTCAGGTCTACCGCAAGAAGATCCCGCCCCAGATCCAGTCGGATTTCTTGAGGTTCTCGACTAAGAGGCCTAGGGAGCGCTGGAGTGCGCTCATGCAGGCCATCGAAGCCGATGTAAGTCCCATATTTGGTCTCTTTTTACTGGTACTGAAGTGTTAGTTTAGGTGTTCGACCACAGGAACTCTGACTATGTCCGAGAGGCGGGCATGGTGATTAATCCAGCGCCCCTTCACGTCAACGGCTCAGTCATCGTGCCGCCAGAGATCGAATATGGTCATGGTCGGATAATGGTGAGAGCTGTCCGTTCAGCATTAATACCGGAATCTGACTGTTCAGCGGTTCTGCAGAGGATCCCACCTCGTGCGGGTGCTTGGAATGTTGTCAACCAAACATTCCACCAACCTGGGAGGCTAAGCCATTGGGCAGTGATCTACTACACTAGGGATGTTGATGATGTGAGGAGGTTCGTGACGAGTCTTGTCGCCAACATGCGGAGCCTAGGTGAGGATATTTACCCTTCCATAACTGTCTGAGACATTAACAAAGTTCTAGGCATGGGTAAGACCCCACGTCTTCATGGAAAACGTGCGTTTATGACTCATGGTGCTCGGTCCACAGTGGTGCAAAACGAGACACCTCCCCTTTACTCGGGCAATATTTTGAATCCATTGATTGTGAGTAGATATATCCTTCTGTTGGTACATTGACTGAGCAGTGCCCACTTCCCCCAGCCCCTTCAGCAAGCTTGTGCGGACATCCCACCGACTACTTCTCGACCTTTCTTTCTAGTGCTTTTGCCTGAGAATGCTCCAGATTGTCGGCAGGCAGTCAAGCACTGGGGGGACGTCACTATAGGCATCACCACTCAGTGTGTGGTGAGTGGTATATTTCTTCCGGTTTGCGATCATTGCTCAATACCTCTCTACTCTAGAGGAGTGGCAAGTGGGAAGGGTCCAATGATCAATATAGGAACAATGTCGCACTGAAGTGAGTTTTATATACTCACAGCTATTTGAATGATCTTGCTGAACATTTCATGCTTAGGATCAACACTCGCATGGGCGGCCTTAACTCGCACGTGCCTCGACTAGCAAACATCTTTAGCAGGTCCATGATCGTTGGTATGTAGCTTTTTGTGGCGCCAGAATGTCAAAATAAATGCTTTACTAGGTGCAGATGTGGGTCACCCAGCCCCCGGTAACCAGCACAGACCATCTGTTGCTGGAGTGGTGGCTTCAGTTGGACCTTTCCCTAACCAGATGATTGCCATGAACAATGTTCAAGAACCTCGCACGGAAGTTATTCAAAGTTTGGATGAAATGATTTCAGTGGGTCATTGTAATCTTCCTAGATGCTCTCCATATCTTAATCACACCTCGGTAGTTTGCTTTGGAACAGTGGAAAAAATGTCGCTCCGAGGGGAGAGCTCCTAACGATCCGCCGATGCCACCTACATCCCTGATTTTCTATAGGGACGGTATAAGCGAGGGCGAATTTGATACCGTAGCTCCAGCGGAAATCGAGAAGATCAAAGGTGAGTTATGAGGCTAATCTTTAACATAGACTAATATTTCATTCTAGACGGGTTTCGTAAGGCTGGGGTGCCCGAGAGGATCTGGCCCAAGATCGTCTTCATCGTGGTCGGCAAAAGGTGTCTATCACCAATATACCTTCTTTACACAATACTGATAAATACACAGACACCACGTGCGCTTCTTCCCCGTGAGGTACGTTGAACAATCACCGATTTGATATTGTCTTCCCACTCGAATTGGCATAGGAGGGAAGACGAGGACAGGTCTGGCAACTGTCCTGCAGGCTTGTTGGTCGATACGGCAATCAAGAGTCCCCAGTATGAAGATTTCTATCTCCAGTCTCATGCAGGGTTGTTGGGGAGTGAGTATTTTCAGAACTCGGACAGGTGTCACACCCTTAAGCTTCTGTGTGTACAGCTAGCAGGCCCTCCCACTATGTCGTCTTGCGCAATGATCCCAATATGCCCTTGGAAGAGTGAGCTTCCTCCGCATCCTTAAGGAGTCCCTATACTCACCACCATCTAGGATCCAACAGATCACATTCAATCTCTGCCATGTTTACGCCAGTGCGACTAGGTCGGTGTCCATTCCAGCTCCCGTGTACTGTAAGTCTTTATTGCCTTGAGCTACCAATCGCTCGCTGTGATAATTTATAAAATTTTCTTTAGACGCAGATGTATGTGGAAATTATATAAGACACTTACGGATACTGACCCTTCGCGCCTAGAAACTTTGCGGAAGACTAGAGTTCCACTGCCAGGATGGGGCCTCTTTCAGTGACACTGCTTCGAATGTCACTGGGCAGCCTGCACAATTCGACTTGAACTACTGGAAGCAGACCTTCAAGTATGCTCATCATAGGCTGACTTGGAGTCCCTTCTATCTGTAAATTCAATCGATATCTAGACTGCACACGGCATCCTTAGACATATGTACTGCCATCCTCTCCCCTGCCCCCGATGTTGTTTCCCTCCCTCATCACAATATCCTCAATGCTCACAGCGTCTGTATGTTGTACGGCCTACATTTTGTATGAGCTATGAATAATGTATCCTCACGAACTTCTCAAAGAACTGCTCACACATCTTAAAAGGATTGGAACGAAGGGATAAATCATAGGTGATACAATCCTATACAACGCCAAGAAACAGTAAATCCCATGCACTCAATGGTCCCGATATCCCTCTCTTCCGTAACCGCCATCGTCGCTATCATGATCATACCGCTCTCGCATCTCCGCAGACTCCTGCACCTTCTCATACACCGGATCGCGATAGTTGCCAGGCGTGAACGCGGGCGGCCGCTCGTCATCCTCGAGCGAGCTCTGCCGCGCGAGCGGAACACCACTCGAGGTGCCTGTGTCGTCGTCGTGCAGCGACGCGAACGCGGGGTCACGGGCCATGCGCATGAACTCTGCGGAGGGCGCGGGGCGTGAAGCGCGCATGCGGCGGCGCCGGACGAAGAAAAGCGCGGCGAGGGCGATGAGGGCGATGAAGGCGAGCGCACCGAGCACGCCGCCAACAATGGCGCCGGTGTGGTTGGAAGAGTTGCTGAGGGCACTAGAGTTCTCTGAGCTGCCGAGAGTGCTGGATGAGTTGGGGCTGGTGGGGCTGGTGGGGCTGGTGGCGGCGGACTTCAGCGAGCTGCTAGGAATGCTGGACGAGTTGGAGCTACTGGGAGAAGTAGTAGAAGACCCCGACTGATTCGGGCTAGGGGTGTCTGATAGCGAGGTCGGTGAGACTATAGGAGGTGAAGAGCTTTCAGATGTGGCAGTGGTGTTCATGCTTGTGCCCGAGACCGTTGCTGTCGCAAGATAGGAGTCATGAGGCATCGAGTGGAGGCATAGAGATGCAGACGTACCAAGCGAGCTTGACGATACATCCGTTGAAGACGTAGTGCTCGTAGCCGGGGGCATCGGTGTCGTGCTCGAAGTCGAGAGCACCGATGTCGTGCTCGAAGTCGAGAGCACCGATGTCGTGTTCAATGTCGACTCTGAGAACGGTGGCATTGCGGTCCCATTGGCGGGCGGCCCACCGGGGGGTGGTGTAGCAGTTGGAGGTGTAGCAGTTGGATGAGTTTGGGAGGGACCTCCATGGCTAGAATCATGCCGGGCTATACGGAAGCACTGGGTGTCGAGACAGTCCGCGACGCCCGATAGGATGCCTGCAATGCTCTGTAAAGCACGTATTGGGTCGGGTTAGTAACCCTGAGCAAACGTATGGACATGTACATACTAGATCCACAACTTGAGGATGCCGCGGACGGGCTACTGAGCGGACATTGGCGGGAGACATCGGGCGCTCAGCGATGAAGGAAATGGTGAGAGGGTAAGGACAAGGTAGTTAGTGTCAGATGAGCCATGGGCGGATGGGAGAACATGATGAGCGATGGTGGCTGTGGGTGGTAGAAGGGAAACTGGCAGTGGAAGCCTGCGCGGCGCAGGACGCCAGACGTGATGGCCCCCACGATTGCACCGCCCGCCTGACCGCAACGCCCGCCACTCTGGCTCCCAATCCCGACTGTAACCGTCGTGGCGTTCTACGCTCGCATGGGTGAGCGACCGACACGCGCGACCGGAGTGGGACATTTTGTGTCCTCACACGCCCCCGCGCAGGAGGAAGAAATCTAGTCTTCCAATGACGACGTCATCGCGGCCCGCGCGCACCCGTGCGCTCGCTCACCCAACTTGCTCACGGAGTTGCTGACTTACCCCGCCCTCTCTGATGCGCTTCCACCGTCTCCCTTATAGTGTCAGACCCAGCTCTTTTCTCAGACCTGCCGTGTCTTCGCCCCGCCTCCCACTTGCTTCCTTTTCAACTTCCGCCGCTAACAGGATGAAGGTCCTTCCCGTCCCCGTTCGTGACGACAACTACGCCTACCTTCTCATAGACGACAACACGAACACTGCGGCTGCCGTCGACCCTTACGACGTTCCCAAGGTACAGGCTGCCGCCGAAAAGGCCGGCGTGCAGATCGTCGCAGGCATTACGACCCATCACCACTTCGATCACAGTGGCGGGAATGAGGTGTGTACCGATGCGGCTGTCTCGCGCATTCAAATGAGCTCATTCCGACATCGCGCCCACAGGCATTCGTGCGTAGCTCCTTTCAGATTTCTTGAAATTAGAGCCAGACGCACCGCACCCCCCACGCTCTACACAGGCCGCCGCTTATCCTGGTGTCCCGATATATGGTGGCAGCAACAAGAGCCCCGCCCTCACTAAGATCGTGAAAGACAAAGATGAGTTCGATGTAAGCGGCATCCACATCCGGTGAGCCTCGGGCACGCCCCCTCCGCCCGCAGCACTGCACCCACTCACCGACCGCATCGGACCCCGCCCGCCCGCGCAGATGCCTCTCCACGCCCTGCCACACGCAGGACTCCATCTGCTACCACGCGACCGACGCGCGCGGGACGCACCCCGGCGGCGTCTTCACGGGGGACACGCTCTTCGTCGCCGGCTGCGGCCGCTTCTTCGAGGGCGACGGCGCGCAGATGCACGCCGCGCTCTCGTACCTCGCGACGCTCCCGCCGCAGACGGTCGTCTACGACGGCCACGAGTACACCAAGGGCAACCTCGCGTTCGCCAAGTCCGTTGACCCCGAGAGCGCGGCGCTCGCGCGCCTCGAGAAGCTCATCCAGGATGGCGTCATCCCCGCAGAGCGCACGACGATTGGCGACGAGAAGGAGTGGAACCCGTTCATGCGTCTGGACAGCGCCCCGATCCAGTGCGTAGTGCGGCCGTTTGTCATCCGCTGTGTTCTGTGGGCCGCGCGCTGACGGTCACCTGTGTGCGCGCAGGAAAGCCACCGGCGGCGGAGAGTCGAGTGCCGTAATGGACGCCTTGAGGACGCTGAAGAACAACTACAGGGGGTGAGCGTGGTATGTCGGCACGCACTTAGTCGGTCCTCCGTAGTACTAACAGACGGTGATCTAGCAGCTCTCTTTGAAGTATGGAACTGAGAGGGATTTACATGTGTATTATTAACCCACATTATGGAACTATTGCTCTGTCATTCCCCTTTACACTTGAGAATCGTGGGGGCCCGTACTTCCGAGGATGCGTGATTCCAGCGGTGGGGTTATAGCGGCCTGCTTTCCGGAGACCTTGAATTCAAGCATGGGGGCACCGTCGCGTACGTCCACCACGCGCCACCCGGGGGGGGCCTAAATTGTTTCATCGTGTATGTGGCTGCAAGCGTCCGCACAGCCTGAAGAGCATACCTCTAGCGTGTGCGTCACCAAATCTTCAGCATGAACCTTCATCTTCCGAGCATAAATATTGCATTCGTTGCAGCCATCACAGAAGTCAGTCCGACGGGAACATAGGGTAAACTGTAGTTTTACAGTGCCTGGGCATTCGTAAGGTAATAGAGAGGGATACAGCCAGGACCGTCCAGGAATTCGACGAAGAGCTCCGGGGAGAAACGTGAAATGACATGGGGCAATCAGAAGCCGACAGCCTTCTTGACTGCGCTGCGCGCGTAGGGGATGTAGGACAACGTGTACCATGTGTACGCGAGGTACTCGATGATAACGAAGACTGGGAATAGGGTCAGATGTTTCCAAGGTTGGTCGAGACGAAGTGTGCTTACTGATACAGAGGAGCTAAAAGCAGAGCGAAGCCGTCAATAACGGTATGGAAGCCGGTGAGAGGGACTTACATCGCTGCCAATGACAAACGCTCCTACGAAGATCAAGACTATGGACGCCAGGAATATGATGGTGGCAACAACTCGCACTGGCTTGAACATCTATAAGATTGAACGGCGACGTCTGAGTAGCCGTTAGGGGGTTACGGGAGCGAACAGGGGGCATACCGCTTTCAGCTGCGATGCGAACTGACAAAACGCGTTCGAGAATGAGTTCCCGTCAAGATGCGGAAGGCGATGGTGTGCGTACCCCAATCAAGAAACCCGTCCCGATCAGAGAAACCACCGTCCCGAGACCGTACAAGACTGCCCCAAAGTTAGCGAAGGCCACGAGCCGTGGCGAGGGTTGAGAGACGCACAAGCAAAGCTGGTGAGCGATCCTAGGAAAAGGAATATGGCTCCCAGCAAACTAAGTACGAAGCCGATGGCGAGACTGCATGGCAGGAATGTAATTCAGTGTCTTTCTAGCGGGATTCTTAGCAAATAGGGAACTACGAGAATTAAACGGACCATCCAATGAAGCCGTAGATGCGCTGCATGCGCGTCAGCCCGAGGAACTTAAACGCAGAATCGCCCTCGAAGAACTGCGTGTCCGGGATTGCGCCGCCCGCGGCCTCGAGGTTGAACCAGCCTTTGGAGTTGGACATGTCGGGTTCCGAAGTCGTGGGTGTTTTTGTAACGCTTCAAGCAGAGATCAGGAGCACGAAGAGGGCGAGAGCAGAAAGGGGACGAGGACGAGCGCAGCTGCGGGAACGAAGGGGTCGAAGACGGAGAGAGGCCAGCAAGCTCTCGGCGGTGTTGCCAGTGCTGAGAACAGGGAGAAGCGCGCCTATTTGCGACTGTGCCCCCGGCCGCGCCGCCGCGGGCGCGGCACACGTGGCTTTGGCGCCCAATAGACGCGACGCGGTCCCGGGCCAAGACGCGTCTGCGCCGAGGCCCGCTCGCTCTCTTTGTTGCCTCTTCGCGCGACCCCTGCTTCTTGGTCGCTCGTCGACGCGCAGTCGATCGTCTACGCTCCAGAACCGTCACAACCCGCTCTGCCTGCGATCGAGCGGCTGCCTTTGTAATCTTGTTATAAAGATGTCCCAGATCGTGGTCTGGAATGCTTGTTGGCGGGGACGACTCTAAAATCGAATGTGAAAGCAAGTTGGAGGACAATGGACATGCTCAGCTTCGTACTGTGAGTGTCTCGCAAGATGATCGTGTACCACGGACTGACCACAAGAATTACGCCGTTGTTACGATCAGTGAGGGATATCGTTGTCATACATGGCAAACACAACATCTCGTCTATATCCCCGTCGTAAAAGAAGCACTTGTGCTTATTCAAGCGTTCGAATGTCGTGGAAGTCGCGCCCTCCGTTAAGGTCAACGCGTCGTAGCTCAGCGGGGCCCACTCGGGTCAAGCCATATCCAGCCCACACATGACCCCGCTGTCTGTCTATATCAGGGAATCGGGCACACAGGGTGCGAGCCCACTCTCGGAATTCGTGTTGGTCAGGCTGCGTGCTTCGATGACCTCCTGCTCTCCTAAATCCAGTACAACAACGCTCGCCGGATCTATATCATAGGGCTCGTCGGACACTGGCCGTCTCGCTGCTCCTTGATCTGCGACACACACCCCCTAACTAGCTCATATTCTTCCCCTCAATCTAACGATCCTCTTTCACCATGTCTGATGGTCGAGCGGTGTCCAACGGGGTCCCCGTCCCACCATTTGAGCTTCCGGTGAGCTAGAAGATCCGCCTTCCGTTGTCCGACGCTCACAATGATTTGTGCAGTACCCCGACAGTCCTGACGTCATCACGGCCAACCTACTGAAGATCGCGCAGCTTACCCCAGACGAGTATGACCTCCCTCGATCGCATCGTGGGCAACACGAGCTGAGATCCACCGCGTTCCCCCCGCCGCAGTCGCAAGCGGTTCCTCGCGGTGAATCTCATCACCCACCTGCACCAGTTTGTACGCGAGACAAGGTACACCCGCCTACGCGCCGCGCGCGCCCAAGCTTATCACGTCCTACCGCAGCCTCACCACCGAGGAATGGATGGGGGCTATCCAGTTCCTCACGCGCACTGGGCAGACGTGCACGGCGATCCGCCAGGAGTTTATCCTCCTTTCAGACGTCCTCGGCGTGTCTGCCGTCGTCGACGCGGTAAACAACCCGCCGGTGGAGGGCGGGACGGAAAGCAGCGTCCTCGGACCGTTCTTCACGGAGGACGCGCCGGATGGTGAGTGATAAGAGCTCTCGATTGGCCGCTGGGCTCGACCCGTGATCTCATTTCTGACTCGGCGTTAGTGGCGAACGGCGAGTCCATTGCCTCGGAGGGCAAGGGCGAATATATGTATGTGGAGGGGCGTGTCCTGGGCAATGACGGCACACCGGTCCCTAACGCTACTATTGAGACGTGGGAGACGGACGACCACGGTACGCGGCCTCGTCGCCGGAGAAGAGGGGTTCTTCACTCTAATGAACTGCACACTGCAGGCTTCTACGACACCCAGTACACCAGCCGCGAGAAGCCCGACTGCAGAGGACGACTCAAGACAGACGCGGATGGTCGCTACGGCTACCGCGCTGTGGTTCCTGTCGCGTACCCGATTCCAGGAGACGTGAGCAATGTGTTGTCCCCGAGTCATTGCTAGTATCCTAACGTCTCGGATAGGGTCCGGTCGGCGAACTTCTCCTGGGAATGGGCCGACACAACATGAGGCCAAACCACCTGCACATGATGATCGAAGCCCCCGGATTCCGGAAGCTCGTCACTTCGCTCTACCCCGAGGGGGATGCGTACATGGAGAGCGACCCCGTATTTGGGGTGAAGCGCTCCCTCGTGGTGGTACGTTTCCCTGGTCCGACGGAGGTGAGCCGCGGGCTGACCTTATTCGACAGCCACTGAAGACGGTGTCGGACGAGGGGGAGGCGCGGAAGCGCGGGTTCCCGAAGGGCGACACGTTCAAGCTGCTGCAGCGGGATCTGATCCTAGTACCGGAGAAACAGGCCGAGGCTACGTTCAGGGCGAACGCAGAGGCGGCGAAGAAGACTGCAGTGTCTGTGTAAGAGCGAGATATCTTCTGTGGAGCCGCGATCAGGATGTATGATACGTTGTCGCGCGTGGGGTGGATATCTGCCATGTTTTTGTGCCAGATATCTCGTGTTTGCCTGGCGTTGGCCACGCCGTGGGTTGTGTAGGGTGTGCGTGGGTGTCTCACCCGAACGCGCCGCTGACAGCGGAGAAGGCCCATCAGCGGGGGGGCATGGGAGGGCACGAACAAGACGGGAGCAGGAAGAGTGCAGGCTGGGATCTGGAGCGGGCTGCGGCCATTGGTGGAGGCGCGTTCGGGACTGGGATCGCGGGGTTGTCCGGAGACGCCCGAGGACGCGTGTTTCCCTCGAGGCCAACAGGGTTGTATAGGCCGTTCTTCATCGCGCTCGCCGTTCGTGTTCTCCCCTATCTCTCCCTCTTCACCCCCTTCCCCGGCTCAGCGCGAGCTCCCTGGCCTCTGCGATTGCCCCCATGGATCCCATCGCCTCCAGAGATAACGTCTTTTCGCGGGGGCCCTCCACCCCGCCCCTCCAGCCGTTCCAGATGCATCCTGGCCAGCCCTCCGAGCCCCATGGCTCCCCCGCACCCTCCATCCGCGAGGCCGCCGCACCGAGCGCCGCCCAATCTCACCTCGACTCCCTCCTCCATGGTTTGAACACATCCCCCTCCATTTCACACGTGAGCCCGCAGCCGAGCGTCGCGAGCGCACATATCTATCCGGGCCCGCAGGAGCAGCAAGTCCACTCCGCTGGCCCCGCGACTCCAGCGTCCGGGAACGCTGGCTCTATTTCTTCCAACATGTCGGGCCACGCAAACCAGGCGACCGAACGCCAGAACGCACTCCTCACCCTTCTTGGTACCGTCTCGTCCCCGTCCTCGAACCCTCAGCCCATGCCCCCCATGGGCCCCGTGCACCCTCAGCAGGTCCCGACGCCCCCGGGATCCGCGCCGCGGGCGGGCGTGTCCGCCAGCGAGTCGCAAGGAAAATTGTTGCTGGAGCAGTTGATGTCTGGGTGAGTCGTGTTTTATAACTTCGATGGTCGCGCGATCACGCCTGAGCCGCGCGTGTACTATGGCCTTTGTGTCGTGTCTTTTCGTGTGGCGTCCGCGTTCTAACCTCACCGTTTGTGTCTCCAACGTAGTGGGCCGAAGTTCTCTCAACCGGAGACCCAACAGCTGCCCGTATCGCTCCCGCCGTCTGGCCCCTCGCCACCCTACGTCCCGCTTCCACCCGATCCGTCGCACCACGACGAGTACGCCGTTCCCCCAGAGACGTCCTACGGTCACGAACGTGAGGGTTCTGGCATGCACGCCTCCCAAGACCCCCATCACCGCGCGCCGTCGCCTACCCGTCGCTCGATGTTCGATTTTGTTTCTCCCTTCGACGCCCTCACGGGCTCCAGCCCCGGTGCCAAGAAGAAGCCCGCAGTCCCCGTGCAGCAGCAGTCGCACCAACTGGACGACTGGGCCTCTCTAGGCGACCCGAAGCGCAAGTCCGTTGAGAACCTTATGGACCAACTCACGCGGGGCCAGGTGCCCCCGCCCCCACCCCAATCCCAGCCCCTGCAGCCGGTCGTGCTGCCCTACGAGCCCGTGTACCCGCCTGCGGAGGAGCCCAGCTACCGCGAGGAGCCGGCCCAGGTGCGCTCGCGCCCGCTGCCACCGCAGCCCGTCATCCACCCCGGTACCGCGTCGCCCCGATCGTCGCCACCCAAGCAGGCGAGCCAGCCCGCGCGCCAGCCCCGTCGCGCAGGAGAGTCCCCAATCGTGCCCGGTGGATCGCAGGGTCCGTTTGGGAGCAGCTACAACAGAGACAAGGAGAGCTCGCCACTCCCTCAGCGCGGTGGCGCGGAGCCGAAGCGGAACGGGTCTAAGGGCAAGAATGCTAGCCCTCCGTGCGTGTCTAGTTTGTTCTCGCGTCTGGCGCGATATCCTGACGAGACGTTCTCTGCAGAGTGCCGACCCAGACCATCATCTTTGACGTTTCTCAGCAGCTGGAGGAGATCCAAGCATCCCGAGATGCGGTGAAGTCCACTGCCATTGCCCTCGTCAAGGTCGATTCTACGTTCCTCCCTGGGACGACGATCGGGGCGACTCAGTGGGTCGCGTACGCGATGACCAAGGGTGCGTCTGCCTCTCCGCAGAGTTGAAACGCGTCCTTGACCGTCTCTAACCAATTCGCGCAGGTCGTGTTCGCGTCATCTCCCGCTCGAGCGGAGACCGCACCCTTCTGCAACTTCCGTCGATCTTCCCGCCTCAGACGTCTGTCACCGACATGTCCGTCCACGGCAACCGCCTGGCCGGCGTCACTTCTGATGGCGGTTTCGTCGTCTGGGAACTGCCCGAGGTCATCACGGACGATGTTGCGTAAGTTGTGTGCACATTGGTTTGCATTCCGTACCTGACGTGTGTTTAACAGCGGCCGCCTGATGCTCTGTGTGTACCCGCAAAGCGACATTGAACCGCTTCACGCCGTCAAGTGGCACCCCCGTGACCCAGACGTCGTCGCTGTAGCGTCCGACAACAGGGTGTACCTGCTCAATATTGTCGAGGCGCACCAAGCTTTCGCCGGCGAGGCCATCAGCCAGTTCGATCTTGGTCAAGTTGGACAAGTGTTCTCTGTGACCTCTGTGCGTACCGGAATCTACTTCTCATGTGCAAATCGCTTAATACTCCCGCTAGCCTATCGTTGCTTTCGACTACGACGTCCCGCGGTCGGCTCTTGGGACTATCTCGGAGGATTCCACGCTCATGATGTGGAACATCCACGACAAGGTGCCGTTCTGGTCCCACAAGATTCGTGGCGACGATCGACCTTCTTCCCTCACCTTCGTCGATGGCGGTATGATAGTCGGCCGCAAGAACGGCACCATCTTCCAGCTCCTGCCGGTGATGGGTCGCCAAGTCCTCTCTACCGTCAAGTTCGTCAACGGCGACCACGACGACCCGCAGATGTTCGGTCACGCGAACTACGACTCGCGCATTCAAACGTTCTGGGTTGCTAACAACAGGCGAGACAGCATGATCGCGTTCAAGCTCAACTTCGACCCCAGCGCCCCTTCGCCTGGCGGCGACGACGTCGGCCGCAGCAGCTACTTTGACCAGGTCGTTGAGTTCACTGGCCCCAAACCCACGATCCACTTCGTCATCCTCACCGCCGACGCGGACCCGACCGGTGACGAGGCGCACGCGGCCTGCGTCGCCGCGAAGGTGCCCCCGGGCGAGCTCGCCCTCGTCGCGTTCTCTGTACACTCGTCTGGCGTCGACCAGGTGCTCATCCGCAAAGAGTGGTTCACCGGCGCGCTGAACGCGGCCCCCGCGCGTTTCCCGATGTACCACAGCACACAGCCGGTGCAGCAGCCGCTCGAGGTGAAGCCGCCTCCGCAGCAGCAGCAGCGCCAGGCGCCCGCGCTCATAGGGCCTGGGCCCCAGTTCGGCCACGGGCCCGCGCCCGCTACGGTGCAGATCCCGCGGATGAAGACGCCGCCGTCGGAGGACGTCGAGGTCGAGGCGCCGCGCGAGGAGGGCGGGCGCACCCGCGAGCCGAAGGGGAAGAACGCCAAGGGCAAGAACGTCGGGTGGAAGGACAAGGACTCGGAGAAGGAGAAGCTCGACAAGAAGAACGAGTCTGGGTTCGACTCGGACATTGGCATCGTGCTCACGAAGGAGATTAAGCGGTCTGAGGAGAGCCTTCACACCCGCCTCGGGCGGCTCATCACGAAGGAGCTCGACAAGCAGAGTGAGTACTCAGGTGTTTGACCGCGTGTTCATGAGAGGTATCTTAACTGTCGGCGCAGACCAACGTATGGAGGAGGTCCGCCAGAGCGAGCAGGCCGAAGACTTCCACCGCCAGGAGAAGATCTTGAAGCTTATCTCCAACGAGCTCACGAAGAACACGACGCGTGTCGTAGAGATGGCTGTCAAGGCCGAGGTCCAGAACTCTGTCCTTCCATCGCTTGAGAACATCACCAAGAACGAGGTGAAGTCCGCGCTTAGCAACCAGATCGCGAAGGGTGTCAGCGATGCGATGAAGGTGGTACGTGCCTTTCCCCAGTGTCGCCTCGGGACGTTGTTGACGAGAGCATCTAAACAGGCTCTTCCCAACGAGATTGAGCGTGTCCTCATCCGCCCCGAGATGTCGACGCAGATCGCGCGCGCATTCTCTACGAGCGTCGCCCCCGTCATCGAGAGGCAGGTGAAGGAGACTATCTCCAAGAACCTCATCCCGTCTTCTGCCATGCACCAAGAGCTCTCCCGGGAGATTCGCTCCGAAATCCTGGGTCTCAAGAAGGAGGTGCTCGCGTGGCAGAGCGAGGCTCTCCGCGGACAGGAGGTAGGTATCCTCGGCGCCGCGCCCCCAGCCTACGATGCTCACCGCCGTGTGCAGTCCGTCATCCGTGAGCTCGAGCAGTCCGTCCGGATGCTCTCCGACCAGGTCAAATTCCTCATGAGCCACCCGCCTCCGAACTTTGCGCACACGCAAAACCGCAGTTCGCCCGGACCGTCCAGCGCAGGCCTCGTTCCTTCTGCCCAGCTCGCGCAGATGCTCCGTCAACCTAATATGGGACCCATGACTCAAGCCACCGGCTACCAGCCCCACACCTCCTTCCAGCAGCCTCCTCCGCAGCAACAACAACAACCCGCGCACGGACCATGGTTCGGCCCCAACATTGCAGCCCCGCAGGCATCCCATCCCGCCGCTCCCCCTCCCCTTCCTCAGCAGCAGACGCTGCCACGTGCCACGCCTCCTGCCTCCGGGCAGTCCGAGGAGTGGGACGACGCGTACCTTTCTGTACTGGGCTCGCAGGACCCACGACAGCTCCGCGAACTGCTTGCGCGTTCGAACCCGGACATCGTGATGCCTGTGAACGGTCCCACCCCCCTTTCGCAAGCCGTCGTGTTGACGCTGGTGCACCGCGTATGTCTTAGTTTCATGATCTTTGTAGCCAACCGATTTGCTGATAAGTGGATATCCAGCTTACCTCCATCATTGGGGAGACCTCGCCGGTCGACGAGTCCTTCAAGATGTCGATGTGGTGGCTGCAACGCTCCTCGACTTCCCTTAACACTACCGTGAGTTATAGTGCTGTCACCGCCTGTGATCGCATTGCTCATTCCCTTTTAGGACCCCCTTATCTCTCCATACGTCGCTCGTGTCATCCCGAACGTCCAGCACATGCTGAACACGACCAAGCAGCGATTGTCTATTCTCCCAGGCCCGCCGATTGAGGCGACGCGCTCCATCAGCGACATTCAGGACATCCTGAACCGCAAGCCCATATGATGTAGCCTGGACGCTCTCGTATGCCCGCTGCTTCTCGTCTGCTGTTGTTGTATGCGTGTCTGTCTCCATGGTCGCCGGTGTCCTCTTTATCTTTCCGTTGGCTCTTGCAGTGCATGAAAGTACATTATTAGTTTTCTGCTCGCTCATGCGGGGTAGCACCCCACCTCCTGTCATTTCCTCACACCACCCCCTCCTGCCATGCATGCTGCTCCGTTGAACGCCCCATCATGCCTTATGGATGACCTTGTTACGAACTTACGATGTTACCCCTCTTGCTTTTTACTCTGTTCTCGTTGCCTCGCTGTTGAAAATGTGTACTGCTTGCTACTCTAGTTGTATCTGCAGCTCGAAATCCAATCACTTTTTTGTCATCTCATGAGTCATCGAGTGGCGCTTATGCTGAATTCGGAATACGGAGAACGTCAATATTTCCGATGGATGTCCCCGATGTCAAGTAGCCCAATGGCCCCCTCCCCCGCCCCCCCCCCCGACGCGCATG
>FTLJ01000880.1:0-51642 GCA_900155495.1 Porogramme epimiltina
GGGGCGTGGGCGGGGGGGGGGGGGGGGGGGGGGGGGGGGGGCGGCGGTTCGGCCGCAGGGGCGAGAGGGAGGCGTGGCGGAGGGCGCCACCGGGAGCGGGGGCCATAGCCATGTCGGGGGCGGGAGCGGAAGCGGGGACGGGCGTGCCGCGGCTCTGCGTCCTGTACGGCGGCGGGTCGTAGGGCAGCGGCGTGCCATACCCGGGCGTGGGCTGCGCGGAGCGGTCGCCGAGCCCGGGGATGGAGGGCGTGCCGTCGCGCGAGGTGAGCGTGTCCCACTTCTCGCGGTACCCGCCCCCGACGGGCGGCGGGAGGCCGTCGGGGTCATCGGGGGCGCGGCGGCACGAGAGGGCGGCGAGGAGCCGGGCGAGGCTCCCCTGGACGTGGGCGTAGGCGGTGGCGACCGCGAGGGCGCAGACGAGCGCGACGGCGACGATGATCCCGACCGTGGCGCCGGTCGACACCATATCCACTGGGGCCCGTTATAGCCTGGCGCACGGAGCGTGAGCATCCCGCACGGACGGCCGGGAGCGCGTGCGGGGCGCAGAGGCGTTCCGAGGAGGAGAACTCACCAGGTAGGGAATTGGATGTTGAAAGAATCGGGAGAAACACACCTCGCTGCGTCCGACGTCCTTATGAGCCTACAGCCTGGTCGGCGCGCAGCACTCCAGGTGACCGGGAGGGTCGAGCGTAGCGAGGATGGAGTGGTAGTGGAGGAGGCGATGCGCAGCACCCGGGTAGAGCGTCCGAGGCGGCGAGAGGGCTGAGGGAGGGAGGAGGGTGGCGGAGAGAGGGGGAGGAGAGGCGGCTCGCGGGGAAGGCGGGAGAGCGAAGCGCGCGCCGTCGGAGGGGGGGCGTCGTAAAGTAGTCGACGGGCGAATGATGGTGCGAATGCCGCCCGCGCTGCGCGTTGCCGTGCGTGGGCTCGCACAGCTGGGCCTGACAGACTGGGACGCGCTGGGTGGGAGGGCGAGTGGGGTGGGGGGGTCGAGTGGGTGACGGGGCCGGGCGCGCCGCTGTGGGACGGAGAGGAAGCTAGCCGGGTGGACGGGCGGGGGCTGCGGGGATTGCGAGGGCTCGGGGCGAGGAGGGGGCTGGCTCCAGCTCCAGGGGGAGGCACACGAGAACGGTCGCGGGGGCGGCTTCGAATCCATGTAGATGATATGCGACCACCGTTCCGTTCTTCCATCGCCCGCGCTGCCCCCGCGCTGGCGACCAACAGCAGTTGCAGCGATTGCACGCGCACGATGCGCTCCCGCGCCTTCCTTCCTTCCTTCACCGTGCGGTGTGCGGTGTGCGGTGTGCGTCGACGCTGCTCTGGGGCGGTGGCATCATGATGCAAACTCTATCCCCAGCCTGCCTGTGCCGCCCGCTGAGATGGCTCGTATCCGGAAGGCCAGGAAGGGGGCTTACCGACCAGCCCCGCGCTCGCGCCCGCGCCAGGCCCTCCCGCTCAAAATCCTCGCCATTCTATACGGCCTCAGGGCGGCGTCCGCTCCACCAGCGCAGCTGCAGTCGCCAGCGGCTCAGCAAGGAGTGGGAAAGGGGCCAGAACACGGACGTCGAAGGCGGAGTCGCGCCAGGGGCGTCTAGCGTTGCAGTGGGAACCTGTCCGAAGGCCCTGATGCACGCTGATGAACAGTTGAGCCGGGTCAACGCAGTGCTATCAACGTCTCGTGGCCAGCCACCGGCGGTGAGGGGCTCATTGTACGGCGATTATACGGGAAGGTACAGTACGTCTAATGTTGTCTATGCTCTAAGGTAGCCCCTCTCGTCCGCATCAGCCCGTCCAGAACGCAATCCATGACCTGAGCTGCCCCACACAGTTCGTGACGACGACTGACGACGTCGAACGCGCGTCAGCGCCGCTCCACATGCAAATCACGTCGCGCGCGACGCGCGTTGACGGGTTCTGCCTCTCCCATCCCCGAAGACCGAAGGGGACCACATATATCAACACGGGCGCCCGAGGCGCGCTCCCGCTCCCGTCCCCGCACCCCGCGTCCACCGCACCTCCCGCCGCCCGACCTCGACGACGACCGCGTGCAGCGACGGCACCTCGCCGAGCAGCCGCGCGCCCGGCCCGCGCGCCTGCCCGTCGCCGTCACCGTCACCCTCCCCGATGGTCACGGCGATGCGTGCGAGCGCCTCGTCGATCGCGCACACCGCGTCCCGCGGCAGGCGGTACGGCCCCACCGTGTCGCACCTCAGCACGCGGAGCAGCAGCTGCTCGACGCGGAGCGGGCGCAGCAGGGCCACAAGATGGTCCTGCGCGTTTGGGGGGTGGGCCGGAGAACCGAAGGCGCGGCGCGGAGCAGCGCAGGAGGGAGAGGGATGGGGGAGTGACGGCGTCAGTTCCGGAAGCATGAAATTACACGGACGGCAGACCGCAGGGTTGTCGAAGGGGGAAGAAGGGGTGGAGAGGGAGAACTAGCTCACCGTGATCTTCTCGATGCTGATCTCGAGCTCGACGTCGCAGTGGACGGACAGCTCAAACGTGCGCAGGCGCGCGGTGCCCGGCGCGCCCGGGGGCAGCAAGCCCGGGACGCACGCGAGCGCGTCGTCGCGCGCGAACAGCGCCAGCGCCAGCGCCTCGGGGCGCGCGTCCGCGAGCGCGACGGGCAGCATCCACAGCGTGCCTGCAGAGAGCGCCTCCACCTCGACACGCCGCACGGGGCAGCGCAGCGCGATCATATATAGGTCCACGATGTGCCCCGCGCGCACGCGCTCGAGCTCCGTCCAGCCTTCACTCTCGGCGCCGCGACGCTCGTTCGCGCGGCGACAGCGCTCGATGAGGTCTGCTTGGTCCGTCGCGCGCCCGAGGCGCCAGTGAGCAGCTTCGGGCGTCACGCGCGCCGCGGCGAGCGCAAAGTCCTGCACGGCGGGGAACGCGCGCATGACGGGCGCGAGCTCGAGCGCGCCGCGTGCGAGGCCGTAGTAGCAGTCCGCGAGCGCGAGCGTGCGCACCCTCGGATACACCACTCCCGTTGTGTTCCCCTCGGTGCCCTCCCCTGCGCCCTCAGTGCCCTCCCCGGCCTCAGCGCCGACGCAGTGCACGACGGCGAGGTCCACGCTCTCGAGCGTCGCTGCGAACGGCTTGAGGAGCACGATGGGGTCCGCGGCGGGGAAGCGGTGCATAGGCCCAAACTTAACCGCGAGCCTGCGCAGCGGCGCGCGCACCGCGACGATCGCGTCCCAGAGCGCCTCGGAGACGAACGGCGCGTCGAGCTCCTCGAGTGTCGGCAGCGTCGTCTTCGTGGCCCTCGAGCAGAGGCAGCACGAGGAGATGGCCGCGCCCCAGTCGAGCTGCAGCCTGCGCAGGCCGCGCGCGTCCTGGAAGATCTCGTCGAGGAGGTCCTCGATGGGCCGGCCCGGGGGCGCCGGGCTGCCATTCCGCGAGGGGGAGCGAGAGGGGGAGAGGGATGGGGACGGGGCGCGCGAGAGCGAGCAGCGGACGATGAGGTGCTGGAGGAGGTGCGCGCGCGAGGGGCGCGTCCCGAGGCGCAGGCACGCGTGGAGCGAGAGGATGTTGTCCGCGCGCAGCTTGATGGGGTCGCGGAACAGCGGGCGGAGGCAGAGGTCGTAGAGCTCGCGGGACGTGCGCATGAGCGCGGAGAGGTCCCGGCGCGGCAGGAAGCTGACGAGGTGGCAGAGGACGTCCCAGTTGAGCGACGTGAGCGAGGGCCCAGCAGCTACGGGGGCCGCCTGTGTATGTGTCGCTGCAAGTTAGCCACGTCTGGGGGGGTAGGAGGGACTTGACTCACCGGCGGGGCCATGTCGGGGGGGCGGGGGGGGGGTTGNNGGTGGGGGGGGGGGGGTGGGGGTTGCCTTCCGTGTACTGGGGGCGGACGAGTGGTATTTTATAGCAGCCGGGCGGGCGCGGCTGTGTGTTATATCGCCGAAACATGGGTGTTATGCAGCAGCTCCCCTAGGGTCGGATGAGGGCGGCCTGGGGCGCCAGCGTTGTCAGTCAAACATCCGCCAATTCCGTAGCCTGGGATCGGGTGACAGCCGCAGGCAGCAGATGGGGGGCGTTACGTTACCGCACATTCCGCAGGCTATTCTGCGCTCTTGGGGCTCGGCGCACATATCCATATCATTTGTCGGGCCCCAGCAGTTGAACTGTAGAACGGTGACCGAACGCTGACGCGCTGACGGGGCACTGACGACGGACGGAGCGCGGTGCCAGGGCCGACGAGATCGGCCATTCCAGCAGAGTTCGGTCCCTTGCGCGTGAGGCCGCTGGGCTCGCGCGCTGGGCGGGCCACCCGTCGCGGGCTGAACGGAGGGGCGGGGAGCATGAGGCATCACGGAGAAAATGAGATATTCAAACGAACCGAGGTGATAGAATTTACACGCGATTTCGAGCGGGGGTGTGTCCGCGCTAGCACAGATTCGCGACGGAAAGCTAATGTCACGTAAGCGTTCCTGGGAGAGACAATTGCAGAGAGGTGGGGGATCAGAATACAAGCATATGAGCCAGGGCGTGTTTGCACGACCAAGTTGGTGTGCATTGGACCGTCGTGGGATGCATTGCCTGCGTGGCTGTTTGGCTAGGGCCGAGTGTAAATTTACATTGCTGGGAGAGTAGAAGGTTGATCAAAGAACAGCCGCGAGTTGCATCTAATGAGGCATACAATTACGCCCAGATGGTGGGAGGAAAGAAGGAGAGGATGGGGATCTGGAGGGGGCTGTTTCGAGCGCCAACCGTCCCTTTCTACGCGAGAATACATTTTAAACAATAGCTACGGACTGACGTCAGGGAGGGCGGTGGACTCTATTCGGATGATCTCAAGCACGGAGCTCAGGAAGCGCAACCGTCGGCGCCGTCGACATGCGACCGAGAGGTGAGAGATCCCCGGTTTGGAGACGTGGACAGGCGCCGAGCCGACAATCAGGCGGCGACGGAGTCCGCGGGTGCCAGGCTGCAGCTCGCCGACAGCCTCAGTCTCCGACGTCATACAGCTCAGCGACCACGTCCCGCTCCTGGTCCCATCAGGCTGCCCCTGTCCGCCCTCTCCAGGTCGCCATACACCGGGCGGAGATGCCCCTCGTCAGCGCCTCGGTCGACGCCTTCCTCGTCCTCGCCATCGCCATCGTCGTCCCCACAGCACTCTTCTTCCGCCGTCAGTCCCAGACACTCACGCTCCGCCATGCCCTCTCGTTCGCCGTCGTCCTCCACACCCTCTTCGTCCTCTACGTCATCATCGTCAGATGGCCCCCAAACATCTTCCAGAGGCTCAAGATTCCCCTCATCACGCCCTCGGAGACCATCCGCGCCGTCCTCCTGCAACGCGCCGGCCTTCCTCAAAATTCCTCCCTCCCCCGCCCTCTCGAGGCCCTCCTGACGCGTCTTTCCTCCTTCGACGCGCGCACGCTATACGTCAGGTCTCTCTCTCGTGTTCTGCTGCACGACGTATGCACTGACACGTCCCACTTGCTGCAGGTTCGGCCAAGCGGTGCTTCAGGACTGTGATCACTGCACCACGTTCGACGAATATGCCATCTTCGCTGCCCCCCTCATCGCCCTAGGCTATGTCGCAGAGGGCGCCGTAGTCGGCCTCATGACCATACATGGGAGCGGCCACGAACGGTGGCGGATATATGCGGTCGGCGCACTCGCGGGAGGGTTCATCCTGGAGAGCTACTGGCTCGCTACTGCGCCCGTGCGCATCCCGCGCGACGGCCTCGGCGTGTTCATGGTGCGTGTCTTCGCAACGTAACTTCTCTCCCATACGCTCAACCGTCCTTTCGCCCCCTCCACCGAACCCATTGCAACCCACCCGCCAGTGGCACGACAACCTCCGCCTCCTGCGCCTCCTCTTCTTCCTCGCCCTCCCCCCACTCATCCACCACCTCCTCCCACGCGCCCCGCCCCCGCCCTCCCCGCTCCCCCTGCTCGCCGCCGCCCGCGCCGCACTACACGGCGCGCAGCAGCGCCTCTCCACCGCGCGCTTCGTGCACGCCGCCGCCCAGCGCGCGCCCGCGCTGCGCGCCGCCTCCGCCGGCTGGTGGGACCGCCAGCGCGCCGAGGGGAGCTGGGCGCGCGCGGACCCGCACGTGCGCCGCACCGCGGAGGCGCTCGGGAAGGGCGTCGACGAGCGGGGCGGCGAGGGCGCGGCGGGGCGCATGCGCGAGCGCGTGCGCGCGATCGTGCGCCAGATGATGGACGTCGTCGCCGCGCCGCCGCCGGTCACGCTCGCCGTGCCCGTTTCTGCGTCCGCGGCTGCGCCGGGGCGGTAGGTTTGGTTGTGGGGGCGGTTGTGGTTGTGGTGGGATGTACTTTATGGGTTTTAATTGTAGCTTTCGCGCCTCGGGCTGTCGGGTTGCGATCCGGTGTATACCAGGACGTGAGCATATAGCTCAAAACGATGTCGAGTTGTGAGCTCTCCCTGCCCGAATTATCTAGACTGGCTCGAGACGACTCTCGTGACAAGGTCTCGGTGACACTGTCTACCCTCCACCTGCCGGGCATCGGGATTCCTCAAATAGAGGAACGGCATGTTCCCTCGTCTAGTGACTGAACTCACGAAATCGGGGACCAAGTTCCGCCCATTTCGTGGGTTTTAGGACCTCGTGGCGTTCTACGGATGAGTCCAGGTCCAAATGCCGTAGCACTAGGATGATGACTATATAGCCTAAAGCAGATGTAATTCGCCCCGCCCTGGGCCCGTGATGACTGTGGCACGTCGGGTGGTGGGCTGGACACTGCGGCGTCCGACGCAGGGTGCATCCATACCACCCCAGTAGTAGCATTCCCACTACAGCAGGTACACCGCAGGTGCGGTGTTGCATCTTCCGCAGCGTCCTGTTCACGGTGTCATCAGTGCCGAAGGTACATAGAAAGCATGTATGCGAAACATTGTGATACATGAATAACAGCGTGCGTGTAGTTGTACATGAGGTGGCGTCGAAGTATCAGGATTTAGATGGAAGCACTCTGGCGGCGTATTTGTATGCGCGCGAACACTCATCTTTAAGGAGGTGAGGTCGGCGAAAAGGGTGTTTAAGGCACCTGTCATAGTTCCCGCTCAGCCATACAGCGATTCGTGCCGCACATGAGAAGACGGCTGCTTTTGACAGGACACTTTCGGCAAATAGATATCCGGAGAGGTCCTAGGAACGATAGAAGTATCAGGAAGCTGATCAGTCTCCCTCCGGGGGGGAGGGGACACTCAAGAGCGCACCTTCATATTCATCGACTTCGCGGTTGGACCCAACATGAGCCCGGAAACAATGTAATCCCACCTCGGCCCGGAGCTCGGCGGTATCACCGTACACACCGCTGTGACTGCGCTATCTTATGCGCCCACCGCGGGAGTCCAGGCATCGGGAAGATCGGGGCCAACATACCGCAGCGTGAAAAGCAATAGATGGCCGTTCAAACAGCGTGATGCCTCATTCAGCTATGTATCCAGGGTCTCGTGTGATGCTTATGTCTTGCGAGAGAAGTTTAGAGATCAGTGGCGTTGCCATCTAATAAGCAAGGGAAAGCGGACGCACATCAGGAGCCAACAACAACAATACCGCAGCGGGGCTTGGTGGACAGAAAAAGAGACAGATCACGACTCGGTCTAGTTGCGCGGGCGGAAGAAGGTCATACGCCGCAGTTCGGTCCATAACCTGGTAACCGAATCGTTATTCGTAGACGCCACGAAGGTTCCGGGAGGACCATATCCAAGCGCTCTGAAGACTCGATCCTTATGTCATCCCGCTCAAGCTAGCAACTGCGGCATTTAGTCCGATGTGTGGCGGAACTTCTCAAATATCGAAATGGCCCGCGCCCATCTGTGGATCAGCCTTCTAGTGACACAACCTGCTTGTTCTTCCGGGCCGATCATCTGCGGGTTGGTGCAATGGACAGTTGTACTTATAATTCTCCAGCAGAGAAAAGAAGAGCGAACAACGAGCCCGCCCATCTGCACACCCCTGCGTCCATCCGTCCATCCGTCGAGGCGTACATTGAGGCATCCAATCCAGTACAACCATCCTCCGGGAACATCCAAGATACAGCGCAGCGCCGAATGAGTACAACTGCGACAGGAAGACGTCAGAATGTAAATTAAGATCGGCGCCATGCCAGCGTTTCCACACGAGCCGGAGAAGAAGAATGTTTACTCACCAGCGACACGCAACAAGACAACTAGCAGCGAACTCTTGTCCGCCCACCTAACCGCGGCGCGGCGCGGCGGCATATCCGGGATGAGGTAGTGCACCGGCCGGTCCTCGAAGCTCCTCCAGGCCCGCCGCCTCGAGGTCCTCGCGCAACCGGTGCGGCCTGACCGTCGCCACGCTCGACTGCACCGTCAGCCCGCTCGCCCGGGGGTCGTTCGGGCCGTACGTGGGCGACCTCAACGTCGGCGTCGGCGTATAGTAGCTGCTCGCCGTGCTACCGTTCGTGCTACCGTATGCGCTATACCCGAGCCCGTACCCCTTGTCCTTATCCTTGAGCTCCTCTGTATCCGCGAGTGTTGTGGTGTCCCCATCCAAAGTTTCGCAGAAGTCCGACCCGCCGTGGCCGTAGGTAATGCTCGTCGCGGGCGAGAGCATTGCTCCCATAGACTCGGTCTTCGTGCGCTTCTTGTTAAACAAGACCGCGTTGCCGGAGTTCGGAGCGCGTGGAATGTCTATGCTAGAGTCGCGTGAAGAGAGGCCACCCCACTTCCCGATACTGCCTGCTTCGACATGGCGACGAGAGCGCGTGGAGGTGCGGCGACAAAGCCTGAAGAAGATGAAAGCGGCGACAAGGGCAGCGATGATGACCACGCCGCCAACAACGCCTCCGGCGATCGCGCCAGTCCGCGACTTGGTTGACGAGGATACACCAGATGCGGGAGCGGTTGTCGTTGACGAAGAAGAGGTGGTGCTGGTGGTCGCGTTCGGGGCCGACACGGAGGTGGATGAAGAGGTAGAAAAGGATATAAACGTAAATGTCGGGTCGGTTGGAGAGGTTGATGAATGGGCGCTTGAAAGGGCGGTACTCGGTGTGGGTGCGATCGAAGGACTACTGGATGGCTGCGTGTCACTAGAAGATGCCTGTGAGAGGGTAGATGTAGCGCTCGTGGGTTGGGTTGAAGAAGATGGGGTCGGCGAGTAAAATGTGAGAGGCACAGCAGTTGACGTCGTTGTGATGATGTCCTTAATCACTGACCAAACGTCTGTCAGATTGTGCGAGTTGCTTGGTCCCAGAAGCCGTATCATGGCAAACGTTAGAGGGTGGTTCGCCGAGGGGAAATATGCACACGCGAGTGTAGGGCGCGGGGACGGGACGGGCGAGAGGGAGAGCGGGGGACGATACCCCCCAGGACGCACTCGGTATATACCCTAATGGCTTGAACGTGAGGACACGTTGAAGGATGATGATTTAGATGAAAACACCCTGGTCACACATTTGATGCGCACAAACGCTCATCTTTAAGGAAGTGAGGTCGGCGAAAAGGGAGTTTAAGGCACCTGCAATAGTTCCCGCTCAGCCTACAGCAATCCGTGCCGCAGATGAGAAGACGGTGACTGTTGAGAGGACACTTTCCGCAAATAGGGACGCGGAGAGGCCTAGGAAAGATAGGAGTATCAAGAAGCTGATCAGTTTCTCTTCGGTGGGGACAGTCAAAAGCACACCTTCATATGCAGATGATCTACTTCGTGGTCGGGCCTAATATGAGCCCGGAAACTATGTGGTCTCATCGCGGTCCGGAGGTCAGCGGTATCATCGTACATGCCGCAGCGCTATCTTTTGACCTCACCACAGTCCACACTCTAGGTGTCGGGAAGATAGGGGTCGACACCGCAACATGAAAAGCAATAGATGGCAGTTCAGACAGCGTGATGCCTCGAGACGAAGCATTCAGCTATGTCTCCTGTGATGTTCATGCCTTACGAGAGAAAATTTAAAGATCAGTGGCGTTGCTATCTAATAAGCAAGGGAAAGCGGACGCACGTTGGGGGCCAACAATACCGCCGCGTGGCTTTGTGCACAGGAAAACAAACAGAGCACCAGGCCCGGTTGTGCGCACGGAACAGGCTCATGAGCCGCAGTTCGGCTTATGACATGGTGCCAGAATCGTTGTTCGTAGACACCACGAAGGTTCTAGGAAGAACATATACAAATGCTCTGCAGATTTGATCCCTATATATCATTCCGCTCAAGCTAGCAACTGCGGCGTCCAGTCCGATGCGTAGCGGAACTTCTGAAATATCGAAATGTCGCGCGCAACTGTGGATCAACCTTCTAGTGGCCCAACCTGCTTGTTCTTCCGGGCCGATCATCTTCATGTTGGCGTAATGGACAGTTCTATCATTCTTCAAAGAAGAGAAGAGTGAACATGACTAGCATTCATGCAACAACAGACGCACTGGAGCGATCTGTGGGTGAAGGGGGGTCGTTAATGGAGCGTCCGTACTGTATGGTGTAACGGCGAATGACGAGCAATAATACAACATAGTAGAAAGCAGAGCAAACAAGGGTGTAGACTGGGGGAGGGGAGGGGAAGGGGGCGGAGGGGGAGGAGGGGGCGAGCATGGGAAAAATGGAGAAGCGTACGCAAGATATTTTCTTACTGATAGATAGAGCACCAACCGACTTCGTGATCAACAACCAACTACCGACGAGCCCGCCCATCTGCCCACCCCCGCGTCCATCCGTCCAGACGTACATTGATGCATCCAATCCAATCCAACCGTCCTCCGAGAACATCCAAGATACAGCACAACGAGGAAGGAGTACAACTGCGATAGAAAGACGTCAGAATGCAAATTAAGATCGGCGCCATGCTAGCGCTTGCACAGGAGCCGAAGAAGAATGCTCACTCACCAACACGCAACAAGACAACTAGCAGTACACTTTTGCCCGCCTCTATCCGCGGCGCGGGGGCGGCGGCATGTCCGGGATGAGGTAGTGCACCGGCCGGTCTCCGAAGCTCGACTTGTGGTTCAGGTCCGGTAGCTCCAGGCCCGCCGCCTCGAGGTCCTCGCGCGACCGGTGCGGCCCGACTGTCGTCACGCTCGACGGCACTGTGAGCCCGCTCGCCTGGGAGTCGTTCGGGCCGTACACGGGCGACGGCGATGTCGGCGTGCGTGTGCTCGCCGTGCTGCTGTACGAGCTATGCCCGCGCGCCATCACAGGCGGGAACAGGGGCATTGACGTGGGCGGGGGCGAAACTGAAATCGGCGTGGATGTCGCCGTCGGGGCGTAGTCGGCCTCGTTGAGCATCGGCACGGGCTTGCGCACAGCACGACGCGGACCGTTCCCTCCATTCGAGTTCGTGCGCACGACACCCCCGGCGGCAGCCTGGAACGGTGGCGTCATGGGCGTTGCGGGTGTTATCGGGGTGGCAGGGGAGGCAGGGGAGTCGGTGGAGCGCCGCGGGGCTGCGTATTCGTAACCGCCCCCATCGAGGCGCGACAGAGCCATCGCGCGGTGAGACTGGCTCGAGGCACGGGCGCGCCCTATAGACGCGACCGACGGCATCGGCTCAGGGATGGTGGGGGGCACGATTACGCCGGAGGTGGAGGCGGAGGAGCGTCGCCGGTTGACGTTCGCGCCCAACGGTGGCACCGTCTCGACATACTCGTACCCGAGCCCGTACCCATATCCTTTGTCCTTGAGGTCCTCTGCATCCGCGAGCGTTGCGATGTCTTCGTCCAAAGTTTGGTGGAAGTCTGCCACGCCGTGACCGCAGGTAATGCTCGTCGCGGGCGAGAGCATTGCCCCCATGGACTCGGTCTTGGTGCGCTTCTTGCCAGACAGGACCGCATTGCCGGAGATCGGAGCGCCTGGAGTGTCCATACCAGAGTCGCGCGAAGAAAGGCCGCCCCATTTCCCAATATTGCTTGCTCCTCTGTGGCGGCGAGAGCGCGTGGGGGTGCGACGACAGAGCCCGAAGAAAATGTAAGCGGCGACAAGAGCAGCGATGATAGCTACCCCGCCAACAACACCTCCCGCAATTGCGCCGGTGCGCGACCTGTTCGACGAGGATGCACCGGAGACGGGAACAGCTGTCGCCGTTGAAGAAGAGGTCGGGCTGGTAGTCGTGTTTGGGACTGAGGTAGAAGTCATTGAGATAGGAAGAGGGGTAGACGTGGATGTCGGGGAGGTCGAAGAAGTAGAGGGATCGGACACACCCAAACACGAGACGTCTGTACCGTTCTCCACGGGAAAGGGTAATGAAGACACCGTTGACCCTCCCGCAACGATGGCCAAGAAATGATACGTCCCCTGTGTCACGTTCACACTTGGCCACATCCAGCTGGAGCTTAATGTATAAAGGCCAGATGCCAGCGGTGTGTATAGCACTGAGTCCGGTGTAGGCCCAATAGAGCGAGCGATGGCGAGGTCGAATGGCTCATCTTGGTCTCCGTCCCAACTCCAAGCGACCGTGTCTTGAGTGCACGTTTCGATGACCTGGTTCTGGCTCGTGAGGAAATTGAACGACATCGTGAAAGGCAAGCTTGGCGGGGTGGAAGAAGTAAGAGAGGACGGAACGAAAGTGGTTGTCCCTGAAGCGGAGGCAAGCGCGCTCGACGTTGAGGTATCAGTGCCAGGATGCGAGGTGGGTGGAGGCGATGTAGTCGATGTGGGACCGATGATAGGTATGCTCGAGCAGGAGGCGTTCGGGCAGGGCGAGAAACGAGGATTGGGAAGTAAGTCACTGGTCGAGATTGGAGTTGGTTTGGATGTTCCGCCGTATGGAGGAGTTTTGAGGATTGAACTCAAGTCTGGGAGAAAAGCCATGATGGGCGTTAGGTGTCAATTGGTCACCATGAAACATGCGCGTATAGGCGTAGGGCGTAGGAAAGTCGAGATGGACGGGGAGGGGGACGAGGGGGAGGGGGACTCACTAAGATGTACAGGGTATACACCCTAATACCCAGCGCAACCGCGGTCAGATGCGGCGTTGACTGACGAACAACGGTCGCGTCTTCGAGGAGCGAAGAGTGGCCAGAGGGATGATGATCGCGCGTCCACGACCCGGGAGGGGAGAAGGGAGAGGACGAGATGGCGGTCCTCCGCAACCTCGCTCGGCGCCAGTCTCAGACCGTCCCCGGTCCCAGATCATGCTTGCATCATCCGCCCTCCGCTCCCGCGCCCGCCCGGTCAGGAGGCCTGCGTCCCCGGCGCCCCGGCCGAAGATGTCCCATCTCCCCCGTGGTCCCGCGCGGTCTGCCCCACCCACCACGCTGTGGCCGCCCGCCGCCCGTGCGGGAGTTTCGTCGCCCCCCCTGCGCGCGCGCGCGGGCCTCGGAGGGGAGCTGCAGGTCTATTGCTATGAGGTGTGCGGTACGAGTTATACATGCGGCTATCGTATGTCTACACTAAGTCGTGACTAGCGGCGTGGGGCCGCGCTCCGACCGGCCTGGGAGCGCGGTGCGCCAGAATGGCGGATAAGGTACTTTCGCCCGCCCCGGAACACAGAATGGAACCGTGGCGGGCGCGAGGGAACATATCACAGATGATGGAAGCCGCCGGTACCCGCGCACGCGCCCGTGTGCGCGCGCAATGGGAAGCCCGCGTCCGGCGAGCGATCACGACCACCCATCGTATCGCCGCCCTCGCAGCGACCGGATGGCCCACTTCCGCGGCTGTCGCCGGCTGCGATTTGACAGCCCAACCTTGCGTATTTTCGATAACCTGTCAGCAGGTGAAGGAGGAGCTCCGTCAGTCCGCAGGCCCCCATACAAGGCGAGGCGAGGCGAGCTCGGACGAGTACCCACCTGTGCACCCCGATCCATGCGCCGCCGATCGACGCCGCGAACGCCACCGCGGTCATCACGTAGAACATGTACTCGTGCTCTTCGAGTCGGCTCCTCAGCTGTGGCGGACATAAACCGTCAGTGCGTTAATGGACGTGGGAACCCCGCCCCCGCCCCGCCCCCACGGACCCCGGGGCAGCCGCGCGCGAATTTGACGGCGACGTACGTTCATCCCAAATACGCCAGCCACCAGCGTCCCGATCCCGATGCCCATCGTCAAGATGGATATCTTCAAGTCTAACGCCAACAACGCGTTCCGGTTCGAGTCCAGGATAAGCTCCACGATCTCTTGCGTTGATTGCACGTTCGACTGCGGGGGCGATGAATGTCAGTTGAGATCGCTCCGAGCGACGTGCCAGCCCTTGAATGGAGACAGAGCCACAAGCAAATACATCGAAGGTGGGCATAGAGCGCGACTGCGCCCATGCATCCATAGCCTGCGCCGTCCGTGCCTCCGCGCGGGCCACGACCCCCGCTCGCGGGATATCATCGCAAACCCTAATTGTGATGCAGCCGAGCGCGCCATCGTGACCTCGGGTCCACCGCGGCGATGCCCACCGAAGGTCGCTACACCGGTTTCGAACGTAATCCGCCCGTGGCCACGCCACGTTCTCCCTCGGCTCGGCAGAGCAGCCACCGCCGCCCAGGAAGATTACGACATGGCCAACAAAAAGAAGGGCGTGCGACCTCGCGCAGGACAAACACGCCCAGAACGACGACACAACCGGCGGGGACTTGCCTGGATATTGATCGCCTCGTTGGCAATTTCCTCAACCTGCTTCGCGAAGGACTCCAGCAGAACTTCCAGCTCCTCGTGGTCGTCCGGTCTTCGCGGCGTACCGTTCTTCTTGTCGCTGAGATACATCGCCGCCAGGTCCTCGTCTAGTCACATACGTGAGGACCCTCAAGGCCACTGTGGACAGGTACAGGGCTCACCTTGTTCCAGAACCTCCTCCAGAGCTTCTTGAACCTGCACAAACACCGGCCTAAGCGACTGCACGCCGAACACCGGTGAACGCCCGAACTAACCAGTTTCGCGCGGCTCTGGAAGCTCGCGAGCCGGCGCGAATAGTGGAGAAGCCGTTTGAAGCGGTCGTGATCGATGTCGTCTTCCAGCTCAGCGAGCAGCCCGCCGACGAGGTTGCGGATAAAGACCATCTCCGCCTCCAGGGCGCTCAGCACGGACAGGAGGGTCGATTCGAGGGCGCTGTCAGAGGGCCACTGTGTCGGTGAGTGCTGTGGGTATCCGCGCAGAGGAGGCGAGCCGGTCAGCGGTGGGATTCTCACCGAAATTCGTAAGGAACCCCGGACGTTTTCGCTCGCAAATTGTGCTTCGTGGTGGCGACTATCAGACCGGCCACACATCTACAGAATATATGTGCTCACCTCAAGGTGGTATACGAACACCGAGTGCAGACGTGAGTCGGCGGAGCCATACGTGTCGAAAAGTATGACGGTATCGGCCTTGATGAGAGCGCGGACGTGGAGAATGTTGACCTGAGGGAGAGCAGGGCAGAGGGGTAGGTGAGAGGAGGGTTCAAGGTGCGACCGAGGACGCAAGCGAAGACACGTACAAGGATCGCTTCCTTTCGCACCAGGATCGTGGGCACGAGGTTGGGCACTCTGGAATCAATCTTGCGCAGATCACGCGGCTGCCCGGTGACGCGTCAGCGATGCGCTCGTGCGTGCGTGCGACCATTGGGGATGGTGTGCGGGAGAGAGTGTATGGTGAGGTACTTACGTTTAGACGATGCTCCGTGCACAAGTCCGCCTTTCTGAATTGGCCGGATATGGTCTTGACGTTTCCTGGGGACGTAAACGTGAGCGCGGGCGCGGACGTTAAACGGGGCGCGGAGGCAACAAGGATGGCATGCCACAGTCGGATACAGTATGAAAAGCATCGCAGACGCCCATACGTAGAACATGGACTTAAAGCAAAAGACGGAAGTGAAAACTGAACGCGGGGTGAAATGTAGGCACAGAGGATAGGATGAGCACGGGGCAAGAGATAAGGCAGGAGAAGAGAGGGGATTAGAATATAGGCAGTGCTCGCGAAGGTATGTATGATGGGCCGAGGGTGAATCCCAGCGCATAGAATACAAAAGACAAGGATTCACTGGCGCACCGGTGGGACTTCCGAAACGTCTTAGCAGCGTGCCACACAAACCCGTTCAGCCGCACGAACCCATTCAGCCGCACGAACCTGTTCAGCCGCACGAACTCATTCCGCCGCATAAACTCATTCCGCTGCACGAAACCAGCCGATAGAACACCTCGCCTTGGTCGGAGGATGCCCGCGGTTGAAATACAGGCCTGAAGTACCCGTGCCCAAGCCACGTCATGCCAGACGAACGGGGGGACGTGACTGACCGTCTGAATCCAATATCGTGCCTGCGGGGTCCTGGCAAGGTTAACAAACGTGGTCTGGCGCAGTGTGTGGTGAAACACTCACATCTGAGCATGAGATCCGCCGGTTGCCTGCCCTTCATGGCATTCTCCCATAGGGCCGCCTTGGATGCATCCTCATGACAATCGGAGGGGTCCTCTGGCGGATCTTGGGACTTGAGGGGGGAAAGACGTTGCAGCCAGGTCGAGAGCGGTCGGAACGCCGGGCGACACGCGAACGGGGCACATGAGAGCCGCAGAGGTCGGGGAGCCGTGCGGATAGCCGAGATGTTTGTGAATGGTGCAAGCAAGCACGTTCTTGGAGAAGAACGAGGAGGTCCGGGTCGGGGTCGGAGTTTGGAGGATGTTCGAGGACGCGGAGAAGTTACATGGCGCTCTGCCAGCTTGGGTATAAGCGTTTGCATGCGCGAGAGGGAAGCTAGGCAAGAAAAAGAGAACCGGAGGAGGAGGACGGAGTCGACAGAGTCGGCGGAGGGGTAGCCGGCGTCTGGCAGCGTCTGGCTTGCTTCAGCCGACAGGCCCCACAGACGCCCAGCTGCACCCATGACCATACAGGTACGGTTATGTCAGCGGGCGTCTCCCGGTCCTTGCTTCCGGCAACGGCTGCGCTAGTGAACTCGTCCTCGAATTGGCTCCCCCTCATCTGTCCGGTCTCTTGGCCTCCTTCCCACCTTACTCAATGCCCACCATACATTACGCATTATCGCCAGAATTACGACTCTCCTTCTCTGTGGAACCCCTCCTTTCTCCGGCCGAGCGTTGTGGCCACCCCACCCTCCTCCCACCGGTCACCATGCTTGGGAAGGTACACATGGCCTGCCAGCCCTCGCAAACGTTCAGTGAGTCTCAAGAGATTAGCCGTTCATGTCTGATTTGCTGATCGTCTGTTAGCGGAAACGAGTCGACACCTCCACCCCCTCGTTTAGGTCACTTTCTCTGTTTTATTCCGTCACCCACGTCCACGGCCGCACACGCCCGGGGCCATGTGACACAAGCCTGGATCGCACAGTCTGTTGACCCTCGCGAACGCCGGAATGCGCGCGACACGAGTCGCTTCTCTACTCGTCCTCCGCCTTCCGTCAATGCGACCCAGATTGGCGCATCGACCCACATCAACGCGGGACCCCTCCGTCCTCGCCTCGGCTTTCCCCTCGCCGCAGCGGACCCAATCTCGGACCCACTCGTGGCAGAGATCGCGCCTTCCCGACTTCTCCAGGCGTCCAGCTCCGGCCAACACTACATGAATGCAGCACGTCCCGTGTCCGGACGGGTCCTGCTCTTACCTTTACCTTTACCCTGCCTCTGCCGCTCCCCACTGCTCGACTGCCCCGACGATGCACGAAGTCGCTCGCTTACTCCAGGCCGCTGCCGCCCTCTCCCAACTACTGCGCGATGCCGGCGTCCCCCATGCTTTCCATGGTAGTGTTCTGACTGCGGTCCTCTCCAAAGCCGCCATGGCCGATGTCAGTCCCCTCCCTCATATAATGCCCTAGCCCTAGCGCTGACGTCCACACTGAGTTTCTAGGAAATATGTTGCATAGTCGAAGGTGGGACGGTTCATCCTTTTCGTCGCGTACGCCAAGCTCTGGCAGGGAACGAGGACTTCTCCATCGTGGCCTCCCCGTGGAGCAATCGGTAAGTCAATGCCGGCGACTGCACCTCCCGCAGCCGCACAACTGGCATTCACGAAGTAGCTCCAGCTTGCATGTGAAATACCAGCGACTGATACCTCCCATCGACGTGAGTATGTGCCTCTGCCTTTTCTACCTCCGCGATGCGCCTCGCCGCAAAAACTCACGCCGCCGACGGGATCGCAGATTGAGATCCTGCCTGCGGGAGAAGAGGGTCCACGGCGACTAGACAGCTCCACGGTAATGATGGTGGGGAGGGTCCCGTTCCTGACCGTGACGGAATTCATCAGGGCCAAAGTTAAGGCGTGGTCAATGTGCGTATCTCTCCCTCCACCAGCGTTTTATGCCTTCAGCTCATGAGGGTCCTTCCTTTTTCCGAAGACGAGGGCTCGAAAGGGATGCACAGGATGTCACGTACGCGATGGCGCGACACTGGAATCGGGTAGATCTCAACCGTATTCCTGAACAAGAGATGAACGACTTCGTAGTGCGGTTCCCCGCGGTCGCCGCGTCGTGGCAAGAGCTCAAACGAAAATACGGGATGTGAGTTCAGGGTCCAGAGGACACGATTGCCTCCGCCGCGGTGCTGACGGACGCGTTGCCCCAGGCACTAGTCTCACCTAAAAGTAACACCCAAGGACGATAGTTCAAGCTAATATTGTATTTGTATATTTAGCGCACCTTTGAATGCCTCCCCCACACTCGTCATAGGACGCGTTCCGCCCGCCACAACGACACCGAAGCACGTCCCTTGCCCCTTCCGTCCGTTCCCAGATCGTCTTCAATGGGGTCAGGCCGTCCGTCGAGAACGGCATCCGGCCCTTGTAGCGCCCCCTTACCCCGCGCGCCGTTTTGTGCCCCAGATCTCTCATGGGACGGAATGAGCAGCCGACGATGAAATGGCCATGGTCACCCCGCACGCTTCGCGCAGCGCTACCCTACCCCCGCCGCGCGCTCCCACGGCGCCAGGGACTGGGGAGGTGCCCAGCGGCGCCGGGGGCGCGCCGTGCACCCCCTATGTCACCCGCTGGCGTCGCCCCGGCTGGCAGGCGTGCCACAGGAACGCCCCGCCGGAGAAGCGTGGCAGTGGGCGCTGGCGCGCGCGGGGCAGGTGGGGGCGGCAGCGCGGGGTCGCGCGGGGTCAAGCTTCCAGACTCCCGGGACGCCTTCCTTGAACACTCGAGCAGCTCCGCCGCCCGGGGCCCGTCCCTAAGCGTACCGGCAACCTGTCGCGGGCGGCCACGGGTGGCGAGATGCTATCGGCCGCGGACGCGCGTGCGGGCCCAGGCAGCGAGCGTAGGGCGGGCGGGGTGATCTGCTGACACGCGTGCGGGCGTCGACGTTCCGGTGCGTAGGGGATAGACGACCCGCGCAAAGCCTATCGGTGAGAATATCGCGCGCGCGGGGCGCGGGCTGCTCGTCTGGGGCATCAGATAAGGGGGGTTGGGTGAGCGGAATCGCCTTTCATGGTGGCAGGGCGTGCGCGGGGGCGTCTCAGCCCGACGTCTGCAGCGGCGAGACTCTATCGCGTCGGGCCGGTAGATGATCATGCTGCGCTAGCAGGAAGAGGCTTTGAACGTGTTGGGCACGTTCTGTGGCCTGTCGCACGTCTGTCGAGGGCCACGGATCCCTTCGGATTCGGGGCCTATTGGCGGTGTGTCGTGTAGTTTAATGAGTTGTTTCTGTGGTAGGTATGAGGCGTTTATGAAGTCATCGCTCTGTATCCTGCTTGCTTCCGCGAAGGAGACATCTTATCTCGCGTTGGCGCATGCCAAACATATTGTCTCCGTCTCGAGATTACACGCTGCAGTCGGAACTGGGGGACCTGTGATTGACTGCGACATCTTCTGATCTGCGCTTGAAAGCGCGGACTCCTTTTCTCCACTACCGAGTCATAACCGAACTCGCCCTGAGATTATGACGTGACCTGAGCAGAAGATAGTGGCGGAAGGCTATTCAATGCCCAGATAGTGTGCTAGGCCTCGTCGCCCGGACGTCGGGCGCACTGTATCCGCGCCCATTCAAATGGCGTGCAGATGTCTCCGTATCCCCGTCACCGCGGTGCCGTCAGGTCTCGTCCGAGGTCGAGGCTGGGCAGTCTAACTTCGGAAAAGAGAGGAGCGTGACCTTTTCCTCGACGATCCTTCTGGATTGCCCTAAACGGAAGCAGTCACAAGAGATGACGTACACGTGATGTGTCACGGTGGACGCGTACCCCTCAGGTGTCGCGTCTACAGTGGCCTGCTCACCGCCGGCTTCGACGACCTTTGCTCTTTTCATTTACCCCTTCTCCACCCGTATACGCCATGCCTACTGCAGTCAGTACCCCAGCACCCGCCTCTGGACTCAAGTCCTACTACCAAGCCAAGATCGAGGCGGCAGAACTCGAAATCAACCAGAAGACCCAGAACCTGCGCCGTTTGGAGGCACAACGGAATGCGCTCAACGCACGAGGTTAGTCGCGACTACTTCTAGTCGTTGCTTGTATCTTATGTTATGCTCTTCTAGTGCGACTACTGCGCGAGGAGCTCCAGCTACTACACGAACCTGGGAGCTATGTCGGAGAAGTGGTGAAAGTCATGGGCAAGAACAAAGTACTCGTGAAGGTGCAGCCGGAAGGGAAATACAGTGCGTCGCCTCCATGCCCAGAGTCAACATATGCTTACTGCGAGCCGATATAGTTGTCGATTTCGACTCGGAAATCGACGTCGCCTCCCTCACACCCTCACTGCGTATTGCCCTCCGCTCCGACTCATACACAATACACAAGATCCTTCCCAACAAGGTCGACCCCCTCGTCTCACTCATGATGGTCGAGAAGGTTCCAGACAGCACGTACGAAATGGTCGGAGGTCTCGACAAGCAGATTAAGGAGATCAAGGAAGTCATCGAGCTGCCCGTCAAGCACCCCGAACTCTTTGAGTCCCTCGGCATCGCGCAACCCAAAGGTGTCCTCCTCTATGGCCCCCCTGGCACCGGAAAGACTCTCCTCGCCCGTGCGGTGGCGCACCACACGGATTGCAAGTTCATTCGGGTATCCGGCTCGGAGCTCGTGCAGAAGTACATCGGCGAGGGTTCGCGCATGGTGCGCGAACTGTTCGTCATGGCGCGCGAACACGCACCAAGCATCATCTTCATGGACGAAATTGACTCTATCGGCTCTTCGCGTGGTGAGAGTGGTTCGGGCGGTGGCGACTCGGAGGTGCAGCGCACGATGCTTGAGCTGCTTAACCAGCTCGACGGCTTCGAACCGACGAAGAATATCAAGGTCATCATGGCCACGAACCGGATAGACATTCTCGACTCAGCTCTACTCCGCCCTGGCCGCATTGATCGCAAGATCGAGTTTCCGCCACCGGGTCCCGAGGCGCGTGTTGCCATTCTCCGTATTCATTCGCGCAAGGTAAGCCCCCTATTCCTAACGCGCATTCTTTCCACATCATCTCACATCGACTCCACCTTAGATGTCATTGCAACGCGGGATCAACCTTCGTGCACTGGCAGAGAAGATGGGACAGTGCTCCGGCGCCGAAGTACGAGGTATCTGCACAGAAGCGGGGATGTATGCGCTCCGAGAGCGGAGACAACACGTGACGCAAGAAGACTTCGAGTTCGCCGTTGCAAAGGTCTGTTTTCTTGGATGCGCTCTGGTAGTCGTCTTTCTGACCGTAAGTGTTCCAGGTGTTGAAGAAGAACCAGGAAGGGAACACATCTGTCAACAAGTTGTTTTCATGATGTATCTTCTTACTGCCAACTCTCGCTGGACCTATGTAACATTTTTGTCTCAATTCTTTCCTGTCGTGGGTGGATTATGAGGAGCTTCACGCAACCCTGTTGATTGAAGGCACTCAAACATATGTACGCTTATCGGGGAGCGTAGGTCCCTGACTCCGAGTTTTCAGTTGCCTGGCTTCGGCCATACCCTGGAAACGCTGGATCCTATGCGTCCGGAATCATTCATCGCGAAGCTGTTATGTATCACTGTCGTATTCGACCGTGCACTCCTTGGCACTAGATCTTAAGGCTTGTACCTTGTACATCGGGGTGGGTCGCTCTCCCGTCCGTCTCAGCTTCGCCTCCCTACGCTTGCCAGCACACGTTACGCAATGAAGAACCTTCATCCCAGTACCACTGTCATTCGCTTACCTCGCTCCATTGATATATCTATTCCGTTCCCGTCTACTTTAATCCCTCCCCTGAACACAAGAGGACGTCTCACGTCTTCACACATTTCTTCTGACCCATCAACCTCGCCACGGACGTCTCCACCTACTACTGATACCCCGCCAAGTCCCCAGACGCCTCCTTCGCCTCCTTCGCCTCAATTCCCTCCTTTCCCTCCTTTCCCTCCCTCTCCACCCTCTCCACCGGTTTTCTCGTCGATGATTTTCTCCACGAACCTGGACACTGAGACGTGCGTCCAGAAGACCGTCACTTGGACATGGACGGGAGACCAGGACATGGTTTTTGACCTGGCCATAAATGCTTCTGTCTCCAAGAATCAGGCCAAGGTATACGTAGGGCTCGCATCTAACCTTGACACGTCAAGTTCCAGCTGGACATGGCCAAGCGTGAACGTGGCACAGGGGACGTATCGGTTCTTCGCTGTAATCGCAGGAGAGGCAATGGCGAGTTCATTACCCTTTTCCGTGGAGAACGGTACAAATGTCTCGTGTTTGGGTGTGTTCGCCTCCTCCACGTCATCCACCCGATTGACATCCACCTCAAGTACAACATCTATTCCAAATACAACATCATCCTCCACGGCTATTGGTATATTTACCTTATCACTAGCTATGAAGACAGCTGGTTTAGATACCATTTCGTCCCCAACATCACACATTAGCGGTATCGCCGGAGGCATTGCAGGAGGAGTCACGGCCGTGCTCCTCTTTGCAGCCCTTTATTACTTCGCACGCCGACGTTGTCCTTCTTCAGGCCGCCACAGGGCAACTCCAGAACCGTACGTAGGCGAAAAACGAGACAATCTCCCGGCAGAGTTGTGCCCCCCTCTAGCGGACGACGGGGATGGACCGCCAGCCTATTCGTGCCCCTCGATGGTGAATGATGAGGACGATCCATCACCCTCCTTGTATCCTCCGATAATGGGACCAGATAGCCCGGGCCCATCCACATCGAGATCCGGACCTTCGCCCAATTCGACACGGAACGCGCCCTTCGATCCAAGGCACTCAGACACTCAGAATACAACAGAAATCCAATCTCTACGAACAGCGCCGCCCTCTTATTCCTCGGCTTCTCCTACCCCCTCGATGCACCGGCGTAGTATGTCGGCGTGCAACCCATTCGATGACGAATCGGAGGTCCTTCCAAGCTACACTTCGCGGATTAGCACCCAATATCCGTGCGGACCCGTGCTACGGCAGTAGCAATAACTATATCGCGGTCGGAGCAGGCCTCTAGACTCGGGAAGGAGATAGTAGGGAGGGTAGGCGCGGAGTGTAATTAGTGCGGAGTGTATTGTGTGGGGTTTAGAACGGCGAAGGTGGCTGCGCGGGCGTACAGACTCGGTATATTGGTGCCCCCTCGGCCCTTCTACATGATCTTTGCAGATCTGAGGACGTTCTGGTAACGACATAAAATAAGTCGCCGCACCGGGTGATGGCTTGGGGTGAATACCGTGGGTGGCGTTTAGGCGTGACGCGTGAACGCGTGAATACTTGAAGCAAGAGAGGCACTGGTTGAGGCTGCCGAGTTGCCGACTTCGATGATATAAGCGCCATTCGCTGGACCCCGGGCCACGGCTTGAGGCTAGTAGCCGCGTCTTCACGGTTTTGAACGGACGTGTCTTCTACGAATGTCGTTGCAACGCCTTCGTGCTCCGGCGTCTAATTTCGAGGTGTCCACAACGTACGTGCTCCGAAACGGAGGCAAGACGTGACGCAAGAAGTCTTTGAATTTGCCGTTGCTAAGGTTCACTCTCTTGCATGTACTAGGCTGGTGGTCGCGTTCCGAACTGACTGTAGGCATCCTAGGTATTGAACAAGGAGAACACATTCGTCAGTAAGTTGTATTGTCTACTAACTCTCGCTGGTCCTATGCAACATTTGTGTCTCAATCGTTTTCCCGCTGAGTATGAGCTTGAAGCAACTTTGTAGACATAGGGCAAGCAAACGTTCAAGGAGGTTCTTAGAGGGGATTCAGTCGCGGTCTCGCGATACTGGTGGTCAATTGACGAGCCGGTCTCGCGAGGCCGGAATACCAGTCACGTGAAAGGGCCCTAGCCAAATCTAGTAGCAAAGCGCTTATTGTATGTCTCCGAACAGAAAGCAAAATAGAAAACCAAGCGACTGATTCGAACCCCCGACCGCCAGATTCCCTATCCCACACTGTACCAACTGTGCCACTAGGCCTTCGATATCTACAAAAGCACTAGCAATATATCACCACCTTTTGTACCTGGTCCCCAGATCTTATTGGGCGTCTTCCCTCGCCCCCCGGCATCCACCTATCGGGCAGACCGCCGGGATCCGGATACCGGCCACCGGCCTCTAGATACCGGCAACATCCCCGGCCTCTAGATACCGGCCCCGGCCTCCAGATACCGGCCCCCTCCCCGGTATCTGGATACCGTCCCCCCTGCATCTGGGTACCGGGGCGGGGAGGGCCGTACTGTGTATGTACNNTCCAGAGGCCGGGGGCAGGCTGATGTCGGGAGCGGTATCCGGAGATCGTAGTGCACCCGGTATCTGGGCGCCGGGAGCAAGGGGGGAGGCGCCCTATAAGACCCGGGAATGGGACCAAAAAGTGGTGATATATTCCTACTACTTATGCCTATATGAAAGGACTAGTGGCTCAGTTGGTAAAGTGAGGGTTGGGGACCAGAAAGGTCGAGGGTTCGAATCCATAGTTGGGCTTTCCATTTTTCTCGGTTTAGAAACGCAAAATAAGCGCCTTACTCCACGATTTGCCCGGGGCCTTTGCACGTGACTGGTATTCCGACCTCGCGAGACCGGCTCGTCAATTGACGAGCGGGATCAGGAGACCGGGACTGAATGTATTGGGTTCTTAACTCCGAATCTTAAATCATCAAGCTTCAGTCATGTCATATCGCTTGTAAACAGAACACGTTCGGTATGATCCGTCCTAAAACCACTCATCGTGAAGTTGTTCTTCATCGTTGTCGTGTCTGACTGGCATCTTTGGCGCTAGATTTCAACGTTCATGAACTTGTGCATCGAGGTGAGCTAACCCCGCCCGTCTCAACCTCAACTCCCGAAGCATACAGGTGGGTGTTACTCAACAAAAACCGTATCCTTTTTAGAACTCTCCATCCCGATCCCACCCCCATCTCTCCCCCTCACTCTCTTGACGCACCCACTTCGCCTTCACCTACCCTACCCCCATCTGTCGACATCTCAATCTAGGGACAGGATACCACCTATTTTCAATCCTCTCTCCTCACTTGTCAAGCTCTCCGCAGAGGGAAATGTCATTCACATTCTCTATCAGCCAGAAGGCCGAAACGTGCGCCAAGGACGTCATTACTTGGACATGGGTCGGAGATCAGGATACGGTCTTCGACCTCGCCGTTATACGCAATGGTGTAGCCTTGACTCGAGCCTATGGATTATCATTGCATATAGTACTAGACACAACGCCCATGGTGCTCGCAACTGGCCTCAACGCGTCGAGTTCCAGCTGGACATGGCCAAGTGTGAATGTGTCGCCATGGACGTATCGGTTTTTGGCCAGTATTGCAGGGTCGACGACGAATTCATCAGACTTTTACGTGACAAACGGTACAGATGTCTCGTGCTTGGATGTATCCAACTCGATTCCATCCTCAAGCCGCCCATCTACACCTTTGACCCATCCGACATCCATCTTAGGTATAACATCCTCTACGGTGTCCACCATCTTGACCATTCCTAGTATACCGGTCACAAACTTAACACCTCCCTCAACGGTCGCCAGCATCACACATTCCCCACCCATTACTGGTCCAGGTGCCATCCCGCCCCCCAGATCACGTACTAGTGGCATGTTCGGTGGGGTTGCAGGCGGAATCGCAGCGACGTTACTCTTTGTGGTTGTTTATTGCATCGTACGCGGCCGTCGATCTCCTTCGCCCAGCCCCACAACACCCCTAGCACAGGATGCATGCGAGGAGCGAGGCGGCAGCAACTCCCTGCCGAGCTCCACTCCGGTAGACGACGAGCAAAATCCACCCGCTTTCTTAGACAATCCAATACCAGGACTGGAGCCCCCCCCTTCCACGCTACACTCTCCAGGACCCTTGTCCATTTTGACACACAGTACTCTGAGTCGCCCCGACACTCAAAGTACGATCTGGATCTCCTCACGAACAGCGCCACCCCCTTATTCTTCGCGCTCTCCCTCCCCCTCAATGCGCCGATCTTGTACGCCAATGCCCAGCCCATTGGACGACAAGTCGGAGAGCCCTCCAAGCTACACTTCACGCACCAGCGCTTCACATCCGTGAGGACCCGTGGACTGTTGGACTTGGGATATCCGTGGTTGCACTACGGACGCGCCATCGCAGATATCTTGCGCTCAAGGCAGAGAAAATCCCTCACTTACGGAAGGAGAAGCAAGCTACATGGGGAGAGGGCAGCGAGAGGCGGTGCGTGGGGCTTAGGACTGTGGTGGTGGTTGCACTGGTGCACACTTTTAGTAGACTGTTGTTCCCGTTCGTTTCCTGCTCTGTATTTTCGTGGATCTCAGCCAGGTTGGTGGAGACATGAACGAGTCCCGAAAAGGGGCAGTACGGTGCACCGGAGCGGTTTGGTTTGGAAGAAGTGACACGCATACCCACTGCTGTACTTGAACATGTACATTGCGTTTGTGTGCTTGCACAGGTTCGAACTGAAGCAAGAGGATTCAAGGAAGGTGGCTGAGTCGACGTCGGCCTTGACTCAGATCTAGATACGTCTCGCGTTGCCGAGTTGCCGAGGTAAGCGCTAATGGGATTCGGCGCGCGGCGAGGACGAGTTCACCTGAGTCCACGCCCTTGCTACTAAGTAGCACTTCTCCGCTCAGAGCACATTCGGCCCTCTCGCATCCTGAATGCCCCGAAAACCAAGGTCTATTATCACAGCAGCCAGCAACTCCTTCTAGCATCTTGCGATGGGTACGCATTTTGAGAGAGCGGTAAAAGATTTAGAGTTTGTCAAACAAGTGCGATGCCTCCGGTTATTCCTCGATGAGTATGCTTCTGATCGCCACTCGTCCCAGGTGAAGAGAAGGACCTTCGAGAGAATACTCATCAATGAGCCGCCCTCACTGCGCACTCTCGCTAGCCGATTCGTGATTACTTGTGCTGTCTGGAAGCACAGCAGAATGCGCTCGACGTACGAGGTTAGTCGCGAGTGCATCTGGTCGTCGCTTGTATCTTATGCTATTCTCCTATAGTACGACTGGTGCGAGAAGAGCTCCAGCTGCTACATAAACCCGGGATCTATGTCGGAGAGGTGGTGAAGGACATGGGAAAGAACAGAGTGCTCGTGAATATACAGCCGGAAGGGAAATACAGTGCGTTGCATCCCTCATACCCTCATTGCGCATTGCACTACGCTCGGACTCATACGCAATGCACAAGATCCTTTTAAACAACTTCGACCCCCTCGTCTTACTCATGACGGTCGAGAAGGTCCCGGACAGCACCTACGACATGGTCGGAGGTCTCCACAAGTAAATTGAGGAGATCAAGAAGGTCATCGAGCTACCCGTCAAGCACCTCGAGCTCTTGGAGTCCCTCGGTATCACGCAACCCAAAGTGTCCTCTACGGCCCCCCGGGTACCGGAAAGACTCTTGCGCGTGTGGTCGCTCACCGCACGGATTGCAAGTTCATTCGTGTGTCCGGCTCGGAGCTCGTGCAGAAGTACATCGGGGAGGGTCCGCGCATGGTGCGCGAACTGTTCGTGATGGCGCGTGAACACGCATCGAGAACCGTCTTCATAGATGAGAGTGGCTCTGGCGGTGGCGACTCGGAGGTGCAGCGCACGATGCTTGAGCTGCTCAATCAGCTCGTTCGCACAGACGAAGAACATCGAGGTCACCGTGGTTTCGAACTGGATAGATATTCTTGATACAGCTCTTCTGCGCCCTGGCCGCATCTGCCGTAAGATTAAGTCTCCGCCACCGGGTCCTAAGGCGCGTGTTGCCATCCTCCGCGTCCATTCGCGTAAGGTATGTGCCCTACTCCTAATGCTTATGTCTTCTAAGCTGTCTCACAACGATCCTGTTGCAGATGTCGTTGCAGCGTGGAACCAACCTTCGCGCTTTGACAGAGACGATGGGCCAGTGCTCCGGCGCCGAAGTATGAGGTGTCTGGAGTGGGGATGTACGCGCTCCGAGAGCGGAGGTAACAAGACGGCTTTAAATTTGGCGTTACCAAGGTTCGAATTCGCTACCTTGCATGACCTCCAATGGACGTATTATTGACTGTATGCGTTCTAGGTATCGAATGACTAGCAAGGGATCACATCCGTCAATAAGTTGTTTTCATGATGTATCTTCTACCAACTCTCGCAGAACCTGTATAACATTTATGCTTCAATTTCTTTCCCGCCGTGTATAGAATATTGGGAGCTTGATGCAGCTTTGTTGACCGAAGGCCCGCAAACGTTCAAGAGGGTCTCTAACTCCGAATATTTAGTCATTAAGCTTCAGTCGTGTCGCCTCGCCCGCACTCTGAACATGCTCGGTAAGATCCGCCCCAGAACCGCTCATCGCGAGGTAGTTCATCGTTATCGTGTCTGACCGATCTCTTCGGCCCTAGATTTCGAGAAGCATGAATTGTGCACCGAGGCGAGTTACCCTCCCGCCCGTCTCAACCTCAACTCCCTAAGCCCGTAGGTAGGTGTTGCTCAATAAAGACCGTCTCTATGTTGGGACTCTCCAGAGTACATCCCGACCCCACCCCCATTTCTCTCCCTTATTCTCTTGACACACCTGCTTTGCCTTCACCAACCCCATTGGTCGACGTCTCAGTCTAGAGAGAGAGCATCACACATTGAAATCCACTTCTCCACGTATCCTGTCAAGTTCACCGCCGAGAACAATGTCATTCGCATTTTCTACCACCCAGAACACCAAAACATGCGTCGAGGAGGTCATTGCTTGGACATGGGTTGGAGATCAGGATACGCTCTTCAATCTCTCCATCGTAAACGGAGTTATATCCCTGCCGGTGGGCTTAGGCTCGTCACCTACGACACAAATACGATCCATAACATCCCTCACAACTGACCTCAACGCGTCGACTTCCAGCTGGACGTAGCCAAGCGTAAACGTGGCACAAGGGCTGTATTGGTTTTCGGCCACCATCGCAGGGACGTCGACGTCTTCGTCACGCTTTTCCGTATACAATGGTACAAATGTCTCGTGTGTAGATGTATACAACTCCTCAACCTCTTCGACCCACCCGACATCCTTCTTATGGGCAACATCCTCCACGCCCGCCACCATTCGAGTCTCGACCACTTCTATACCAGTCACGAGCGTCATACCTCTCCCAACGGTCTTCAACGTGACACCTTCCCCACCCATCACTAGTCCAAGTGTCATCCCATCCCCCAGATTACACATCGGTGGCGTTTTCGGCGGGGCCGTGGGTGGAGTTGCAGCGGCGCTACTCTTTGCAGTCGTTTACTATTGCATTGTACGACACCGTCGTTCTATGTGCAGCCCCACAACACCCCTAGGGCAGGATGAACGCGGAGGGCTCCGTAGCAGCTCTATACGGCAGAGCTCCACTTCGGTAGACGGCGAGCAAAATCCACCAGCTTTCTTAGACTCTCCAATATCGGATCTGGAGCGCCCCCCTTACTACCCTCTCCAGGACCCTTGTCCACTTTGACACACAGTACCCTGAGTTACCCAGACAATCAAAGTACGGCTGGGATCTCCACATGGACAGCACCACCCTCTTATCCTGGCGCTCAAAGTACAACGGAGATCTCCTCGCGGACAGCGCCACCCTCTTATTCTTCACGCTCTCCCTCTCCCTCAATGCGCCGATCTTGTACACCGGTGCCAAGCTCATTGGACGACAAGTCGGAGATTCTTCCAAGCTACCCTTCGAGTATCGCTTAACGGACGTGTGGATTCGCGGATCGTTGGATTTGGGGTATCTAATTATAAGGCTGCATAGTGGCACTTACGGGCACTTGGGGCTCTACCGTTAGCGCCATCGCAATATCTTACGCTGAAGTCAGGGAACTCCATACGTATCCACTGCCGTGACAGCCGTACTTCATTTGCTGAATGTGTCTGTTGCGTTTGTGCCACCACACGGGTCCGAACCGAAGAAAGAAAGTTCCAGAAAGGCTGCTCAGTCGTGACGCCAGCCTTGACTCATATGAGTCATATATGGAATCCCCGTTGCCGAGTTGCCGAGATAGGCGCTAATGGGCACGCTCCGGCCCGAAGGCTCTGCGCCCTTGGTGCTACTACTAGCCGCTTTCCCGCCCAGAGCACGTTCTGCTATGCCATATCTTTAATGCACCGATGGTCTATCCTCCCCACACTGCCTCGGAGCATCCTCCTATGTGTGCGCAATCTCAGAACTGAGGCGGAGAGCAGTAGAAGAAGGTTTACGGCTTGACGTTCTCAAACAAGTGCGATGCTCTCGGCTGTACCTCGATATCAAGCAGCTGAGTCCTGACCGGCATTCGTCCTAGAGGCAGAAAGGAACCCTCGAAAAAATACTCTCATCAGCAGCTTCTCTCATGCCATATTTGCTTTCGTCAGTTTGCGACGCCGTACTCAAGGCCCGTAGTAGCCGTGTCTTCACGGTTCCCAAGGGACGCATTCCTCACAACGGATGTAGGCGCTCTGTGTGCTGAAGAACAGCCAGAAAGAGAACACATCTGTCAACGAGTTGTTTTCGTGATGTACCTTCTCACTGCCGACTCTCGCGGGACCTATGTAACGTTTTTGTCCCAATGTTTTTCTGTCATACGCGGGGGGACTATGAGGGGTTTCAGACGACCTTGTCAACTGGAGGCTCACAAACAAATGTACGTTTGTCAGGGCGCGTAGGTCTCTGGCTCCGAATCTTCAGTTGTTAGGCATCGATCATACTGCATCGCTCCCACGCCAGATCCTATGCAGTCGCAGAATCATACATCGCGGAGCTGTCACGTACTATGATTATATTCGACCGCGCACTCTTTTGTACTAGATCTTAAGTTCTGTCCCTTGAAGAATAGGGTAAGTCGCCCTCACGTTTGTCTCGACCTCGGCACGAAGAATCTTCGTCCCAGTCCCAGTCCCAGTCCACTCCGAGTCGCCTACCTCGCTCGAGTGACGTTCCTGTTACATTCCTATCTACTTTAATCCCTGCCCAGAACCCAACAGAACGTTCCATATCTTCATACATTGTTTCTTACCTGACAACCATGCCATCGACATCGCTGCCCACCACTGACCCGCCCACCTCTCCATCGACACCGCTGTCCACTGGCACTACTGACCCACCGACCTCGCCACCGACGTCTCCGCCTAAAACTCACCCGCCTACCTTTTCACCTACATCTCCGCCTACTACTGACTCGCCGACCTCGCCACCGACCTCGCCGTCGACCTCGCCACTAACCTCGTCGCCGCATACGAATACCCCGCCGAGCTCCGTATCACCATCCTCGACCTGGTCGATGGCGTTCTCCACGATTCAGGACACCCAGACTACCCACTCGACATCTACGTCAAATATACCATTCTCCGCGACCACCCCTTCCTCGCCGGCCGCGAAACCAGCCGGCTCAGGCGCTATCATCAGCGGAATCGCCGGAGGGATTACAGGCGGATTAGTAGTGCTCCTCTTTGCAGCCTCTTACTACTTCGTACGCCGACGTCGTTCTTCACGCAACCACGCAGCAACCCGGGAGTCTCACTCTCGCGAAAAACGAGACAATCCCTTGTCGGTGCTGGGCTCCACTCCAGCCGATCACGAAGATGAATCTCCAGCCTCTTTACACCCTCCGATGGTGGATGACGAGGATGATCCACTAGCCTCCCTACACCCTGCGATATTGAGACCGGCCAATTTCCCTTCCACACCACTGCCAAGACCTTCGCCCAAATCGACATCGAGTATACTGAGTCATCCCGACACTCAGAGTATAACGGAATTCTCTCTACGAACAGCCCCGCCATCTTATTCCTCGCCCTCTCCATCCCCTTCAATGCACCGATCTAGCACACCACTGTCCAGCCCTTTCGACGACGAATCGGAGGTCCTTCCAAGTTACACCTCGAGAGCTAGCGCCTGATATCTGCCAGGCGCGCCCATGGGCAGTTGGACTTGTGCCAGTAGGGGTAGTACAGTGGCATTTTCCGACATTCGGAGAGCTGTCGCTAGCGCTACCACAGGCCATGATGACGGTCAGAGTATTGAATCCCCCTGACTTAGACGGGAGATCCAAGCTCCACGGGAGAGGGTCGGAGGGAGGTGCATTGCGCGGTGCCTAGAACAGTAGATGTGGCTTCGCTGGTGCCTAGTTTCCGTGAATTGGTGCCAAATCCATACCTAGTCCTTACTCTATGTATATCTCTGTGGGCTTGGAGACTATTTAGTAGTAACGTCACTGTAGTATGACTCGGAAAGGCCTTTCAAATTGTTATTGGACATTGTAGTAACAAGGCTCCGTCAGCTCCGCGTACATGTACGTCGCAATAATCCACTAGAACAATAAGACTCACCTTTGTATGTGGCAGCCCCTTGTACTTTTTTACTGTCAATGCCTGGACTCCGGAGTCCGAACTGAAGGAACCGACGAGAAAGACTAGCGCTGTTGCCAAGTCGACTTGGCACCAGGCACATCCCGAGTTGCCGTGCTGCCGAATTCGACGCGCTCACCCTCAGATAAGCGCCGATGGACGCCTTTTTTAAAGTCATTCTACGTTTCCACTCAGGCTCTCCTCGCCCAGAGCATGTTCGCCCTCCACACATCCTCATCAACCCAGGGACAACAGAGACGCTCGCTCTATACTGCTCTCTAGTATGTGCGATTGGGCTCGCGCTTTGGCAGAGGGCGGTAGAACAGGGTTCTAGAGGTTGACATTCTCAGCCCAGTACGGTGAGGCTCTTGGCTTATCTCGATGAGCATGCTTCTTTCTAACCAGTATTCGTTATAGGTGCAGGAAGGGACATTTGAGAGAATATTCGAATGCGCTCAACGCATGAGGTCTGTCACGACTGCTCACAATCATTGCTTATATCTTATATCATGCTCTTCCAGTGCGGCTACTGCGCGAGGAGCTCTAGCTACTATATGAATCTGGGAGCTATGCCGGAGAGGCGGCGAAGGTCGTGGGCAAGAACAAAGTACTCATGAAGGTGCAGCCGGAAGGGAGATACAGTGCGTCACACACCGTGGCGACGGAGAGAACATATGCTCACTACGAGCCCTAGTTCTTCGAGTCCCTCGGCATCGTGCAAACCAAAGGTGTCCTCCTCTACGACCCTCCAGGTACTCGACAGACTCTCCTCGCACGTGCGATTACTTACTAGATGGACTGCAAGTTCATATGTGTGCCCGACTCGGAGCTCGTGCAGAAGTACATCGGGGAGGGTTCGCGCATGGTGTGCGAATTGTTTGTGATGACGCGTGAGTACGCACCGAGCATCATCTTCATGGGCGAGATTGACTCCATTGGCTCTTCCCGTGGGAAGAGTGGTTCGGGCGGGGCGACCCGGAGGTGTAGCGTACGGCTCGTGGGCTGTTGGCCTCGTGTCAGTAAGAGTGGTACGGCAGCCCTTCCCGACATTCGGAGTGCTGTTACTAACGCCACCAAAGACGACGTCAGAGCAGGGAAACTCCCCGATTTCGACAGGAGATACAAGCTACATGGGAGAGGGAAGGGGGAGGCGCGTTGCGCGGACCTCGCGACTCGGAGGCGGTAGTGGTAGCTGCGCTGTTGTATAGCTTCGAAGAATTGGTGCCATATCCCTACTGGGTTCTTTCTCTGTACGCACATTTGTAGGCTTGAGGACAGTCTATATGAATGGGCTTTTAAGACGAACTTTGTACATAACAGGGCTCTGACAGTTTGGCATGCACGTGTGTCGCACTCGACGATCCACTGGAGCATTAATCAAACGGACCTGACGGTATGCGGCAATATCGTGACTTTGTTTACTGCAAATATCTGAACTGAAGCGACCAAGGAAAAAGGCTCGTTGAATCTTGACGAGTCAGCTCGCATTCCGACGCGTTACCGAGCTGCCGATTTGGGAACGCTGCGTGGCACATACTTAAGACTCGTGAGTGCCGCTTTCACGTTTCCAGCGCTCTCGCCCGGACTTCTTGGACTCCCACGTTCGACCTTTCCATACTCATGCGCCGACATTCAAGGGTTGTCCTCACACAGTTTTCCATTATGTGCGGTTGAGTGCGCACGAGGTTTCAAGAGCTAAGGCAGAGGGTCGTGGCGGTACATGACTCAGATTAAGTTAGAGTTTGACGTTCTCGACCAAGTGTGATGCTCGTAGCGACACATCGACGGGTATGTTTCTGATCGGCATTCGTTCTAGGCGCAGACGTGGACCTTCGAGACACTACTGTCATCGAAAGCCTCCCTCATGGTGTATTTGCTCTAGCCAATTTGCCACATCATGCTCAAGGCCCACGGTAGTCGCGTCTCCACGGTTTCGAACCGACACGCCCCGGCCCCTCATGGATATCGCGCAACGTGGGGTCCACCTTCGTGCTCTGGCAGAGAAGACGGGTCGGTGCTCCGGCGCTGAAGTACGAGGTATCTACGCATATACGAGCTCCGAGAGCGGACGCAAGACGACTTTGAGTTTGCCGTTGCCAAGGTGCATTCTCCTGCATGGGCTGGCGGAGGTATTTCTGACTACAAGCATTCTAGGCTCTGAAGAAGATCCAGGAGGGGAACACATCTGTCAACAAGCTGATTTGATGATGCACTTTCCCATTGCCAGCTTTTGCCGGACCTAAATATGCACCATTCCTGTCTCTTTGATGTCGCGCATGGATTATTGCGACCTACACCAGCTTTGTAAGTCGAACATACGCTGAGTCGTCAGGGCGCGTGGCTCGACCCATACTCTCAGTCTGAAGTCAACATGCCTCGGTCGTATCACATTGCTCTCGCCCTAACAATGTTAGGTACGATGCGCCTTAGAATCATTCATCACGAGACTGTTGTTCATCACTGCTATATACGTATCTGACAGCGCCCTCTTCTGCGCTATAGAGATCTTAAGGCCCGAAACTTAGGCATTGATGTGAGTCCCCCTCTCGTCGGTCTTAACCTGAGCCCCATACTCTTGCCAGCACATGCCACGCGATGAAGAAGGTCTTCATGTCAGGAACTTCCATCCCAATCACACACACATCCGCCTACTTCGCTCTTCCAATACGTCTATCTCTTCCTCATCCACCCCTTCGTCCGGCGTCCTTGCCCATGTTCCAGGGGGGAAACATGGCACAGCTGAGCCATCGATTTCTCTTCAAGCTACCCAGTCAAACCCTACGTCGGAGTCGGCGACGTCATTCAAGTTCTCCACGGACCTTAACACGGAAACGTGCATCCAGGACACTATCAATTGGACGTGGGAGGGGGCCCAGGATGCGGTCTTTGACCTCGCCATATTTCCCTCCATCTTCCCTGTGACGACGGCAGCGACATCCAAGAAACGAGCCACATCGTTCATGCTCCTCTCCTCTAACCTCCGCGCATCAAGCTCCAGCTGGACGTGGCCAAGCGTGAACGTGACGCAGGGGACGTATCAATTCATGGCCACAATGGCAGAATCCGCGCAAATAATGACTTCATTCCCCTTTTCCGTGGAGAACGGTGCAGACGTCTCGTGTTTGGGTGTGTCAACCCCCTCCACATCGTCCCATAACCCAACATCCACCCTACATACAACATCTTCCGCGACCACCGGTATATTTACCTCTTCCTCGCCAGTCGCAAAAATCCCCGGTTCAGATGCTATTCCGTCTCCCACATCGCACATTAGTGGTATCGCCGGAGGGGTCGCCGGAGGAATCACGACTCTGCTCCTCTTTGCAGCCCTTTCTTACTTCGTACGCCGCCGCCGTTCTTCACGCAACCATGCGACAACTCCAAAATCGTACGCACGCAAAGAAAGAGACGATCTCCTGACGGAGTTGGGCCCCACTCTGGCGGATCACGAGGGTGAATCGCCGGCTTCCTTATACTTAGTGGATGACGAGGATGATCGACCAGCCTCTCTATACCCTCCGATATTGGAACCAGACAGTCCCCCTCCCGCACCGGGTCCTTCGTCCACTTCTATACATAGCGCACTCATCGGTTCCAGTCACCCCGACATTCAGAGTACAACAAAAATATCTCTACGAACAGCGCCACCTTCTTATTCCTCGGCCTCTCCATCCCCTTCAGTGCACCGCTCTAGTAAGCCGATGTCCAACCCATTCGATGACGAGTCGGAGGTCCTTCCAAGTTACACTTCGAGGACTAGCGCTTAATATCTATGTGGGCTGCTGGACTTGTGTCAGCAAGTATAGTACAGCGGCACTCCCCGAGATTCAGAGAGCTGTCGTTGGCGGCACTACATGGTCAAAGTAGGGGACCTCCCTAACTTGGACGGGAGATGGGAGAGGGGAGGGAGTTCGTTGCACGGGGTATAGATAGAGGTAGCTGTGCCGGTGTCTAACTTCAATGTATTGGTGCCATATCCCGGCTCGGTCCTTACTCTATATCTTTGTAAGCTTGAAGACAATTTGGTAACGTCCCTGTAGTATGAATGGGCTTTCAAATTGGACATTAGAGCAGGGCTCCGATAGTTCCACGTACATATGTGTTGCATTAATCCTCCAGAGAAATCAGACGCACCTATGTATGCGGCAACACCGTGCATTTGTCTACTGCAAATGTCCGAACGGAAGCCTCAACCAAGTGATTGAGAACTTAAGACTAATTAGCGCCGCTGAGTCACCCGACTTGCATCCGGCGTTGCCGAGATGCCGAATTCGGCACGCTCAGCGGTCTATAAGCGCCTATGGAGACCTTTTCGTTGGCACGGTTACCTAGAGTCCATCGGGTTTCTAAGGCTCAGAAGCTGTTCGCCCAGTGTATGTTCGGCCTCCGCACATCCTCAATAAATGGACAACAGATGGGTGGGCTCTCCACATTGCTCTCCAGTATGTACGCGTGAGTTCGCGCTTTGAGTGTGGTAGAGGGCGGTGGAACAAGGTTTAGAATTTGACATTCTCAACTCGGTGCGATGCTCTCGGCGATACCTCGACGAGTATGCTTCTGACCGGCGTTCGTTCTAGGGATAGGAGAGAACCTTCGAGAGAATACCCCCGTCAAGGAGTGCTCCTCGTGGTGTATTCGCTCTAGCCGAATTGTAACTCTGCACCCAACGCCTGCCTATGTCTTCATGGCTTGAGAGGGATACGTCCCCCGTGCAAAGCCATGCGGGCAGTCCCTCCGAGAGAGCCAGAATATGTGTTTTCATCTTGCTAAATGGCTTAATAGTGATGCCCATCACGATGGGGATGCATCATCAACCATAGTCAGTAAATGCACCAACTTTTAGGGCACTGCAGGCAACAGTCATCATCAAGTGGACGTCAGCTGTAGACAGCCCTTGTGGGACTGGGAATTCGCACAGGAGGGGTAGGTACAATACTGTGACTGGAAACGCTTGCTTATACAGCCTCCAACCTGCAGCCTCGTTCTGTCGACACGTTGGCATCCTGGACGTCTTACCCCTTGTCGTGGCTCAAGTCACAGCGATCCGCTGCAAGTCATCCTCTGGTAAGCCCCAAAGTACTGTTTGCATAGGGCCGTATTATAACTATATCTACAGTGTTACATTCGGGACTCGAACGCCCTCGAGAGTGCCTTAGTCTCACCCTCCGGTCTCGGTCCCCGTACGGCTACCCTATTCGTGACCGTCTACTGCTGGTGCACGCTAGACGTACAACGTGAGTCACGGAATATCATGGTGTGCATGATTGACTAAGGCTTTAAGGTGTCTCCTTCCCCCTAACCCGGACATCTTGGCATTCTGTCACATTCGCTCTCCTTCTGCTGCCGTCCGTCCCCTCGACTTTCTCAATGCCGCCGTCTCCCAGTACCATGTCAGCCAACTCAGATTCATTCACGTTCAGTTTGGACCTCAACGCGGAAACGTGCACCCAGGACACCATCGTTTGGTTTTGGAATGGAGCTCAGGATGCGGTCTTTGACCTCTCCATTTCTCCTTCCATTGGCCCCGTGACGGATGCAGCAACATCTACGAAGCGGGCCACGGCGTATACCCTGCTCGCATCTGACCTCGACGCATCAAGTTCCAGCTGGACATGGCCAAGTGTGAACGTACCGCAGGGGACGTACCAGTTCCTGGCCATCGTTGCAGGAGGGTCGGGGGTGTCTTCACTACCCTTTTCCGTGGAGAACGGTACAGATGTCTCGTGTTTGGGTGTGTCCAATCCCTCTTCTTCGACCCCCCGCAATCCACGTCTACACCCCCTTTGGCCTCTCCGTCAACCTCCGCATCTGCTTCGAAGGAGTTATCTGGCACCGTCGTCCCGACTCCCAGTGCGTCATCATCGAGCAAGTCACATCTAGGTGCGATCATGGGGGGCGTTGTCGGCGGCACCGCGCTGTTAGTCGGAGCCGTTATCGCCTTCTGGGTACCCAAGCGCCGTCGCCGCCGCCAAAACCCTCCGACCAGTATCACGCCAACCCAAGGACAAGATATGGATGCAGAGTGGAGCAACTCCTCAGCCGGGTCCGGTATCACCGACTATGAGAAAAGCTCTTCCCCTTTACCCTCGAGCTCGAGCTCCCTCCGATTGGAACCAAACCGCCGCCCGCCTTCTATCCTCACGCTCGCCGCGCCAGCGCGCATCCCTCCTCCCCCGACCCCAAGTCCGACCTACGAGACTCCCGTCCCGCCGCCCCCGGAGAACGTGTTCCCGCGATCGGCGCCTCCCTCCTCGTTTCCGCTCATGCGCAAGCCTTCTGCCATGAGCGCTCTCGACAACGCATCAGAAATTTCCGTGGGCTCCGAGATGCAGCACCGAAGCTACGCGGGTTCGTGGGCCTCCCAGAACATGTACTCGCCCGCGCCCTCGTCAGCGACGTCGCAGATGTACTTCCCCCGGGACAGCGTGAGGGACCAGTGGACGCCACACTGGCAGCACTTCACCTCCAAGGTGGAGCAAGTCGCGCGGGAAGAGGATGTGAGGTGCGGGGGAGATAGTGCTGCGCATGATAGCGAGTTGGCAGGGCCGAAGGGGCTGTTCAGCGGTCCTCCGGCGGGTTATGCCACGGACGGGAAGATTTAAGGGAGCTCAGTACCGCGTGGGTGTGGACATACGTTTGCCACAAAGCGGGTGTTAATCTATGCTGTACCAGGCCCGTGTACCCACGAGAATTTGAAGAAGATGATGAACGACGTCCTCGAGTCAGCTCTCTACAATCCTGGTCGTATTGAGAACAAAGTAGAGTGTCCGGCGGCGGCGCGTGTTGCTATCCTACTCATCCATTCGCGCAAGGTATGTGGCCTACTCTCAATGCGCATGCTTTCCACGCTGCCTCACAGCGATCCCGTTAACAGATGTCGCTGCAACGTGGAATCAGCCTGCAGCTCCGACAGTTTGGCATACATGTACGTCGCACGCAATCAAAAGCACCTGCATATGAGGAAACACCGTGTACTTGTTACAGCAGACATCCGAACTGTGGCATCCATGGAGAATGGCAAAGATGAGTGTTGTTGAGCCGACTCACTGGGATCACATCCGCGCGCGTTGCCGAGCTGCCGGTCTCGGCGCGCCCAGTGGCACATAAGCGCCGACGGATGCCTCTTCGTTCGACTTCCACGTTTCTGCTCAGGAGCTCCCGCCAGAGCATGGTATAGCCTCCACACACCCTCAATGCATGGACAATAGATGGGCGGTCCCTCGTAATTCATACCCAGTATGTACAAATGAGTTCGTGCTTTGAGTGTGGTAGAGGGCGGTGGAACAAGGTTTTGAGTTTGACTTCTCAACCCGGTGCGGTGCTCTCGGCTATACCTCGATGAGTGTGCTTCTGACCGGCATTCGTGCTAGGGGCAGGAGGGAACCTTTGAGAGAATACTCCCTTCAAAAGGTTGTCCTCGTGGCGTGTTTATTTTAGCCGAATTGTAACTCTGCACTCAACGCCTGTCTATGTCTTCATGGCTTGTGAGGGGCATATCCCTCATGCAAAGGTATGTGGGTAGTCCCCCACGAGAATCAGAATGTGAGCATGAACTCTATCGTTGCTCTACTAAAGGGCTGTGTCGATAAGACATGATGATGCTCATCATGATACGGATGCTTCGTCCGCCATAGTCAGTAAACACACCAACTTTTCAAGCATTGCGGACAACAGTCATCATCAGGTGGACGCCAGCCGTAGACAGCCCTTGGGCTGAGGCTGGGAACTCGCGTAGGAGAGGTAGGTGCGATGCTAGGGCTTGGAATGCTTACTTATCCGGCCTCCAAACTACAGCCTCGTCTCGCTCGCACCCTGGCACTTTGGACGCCTTACCTTCCACCTGCACCATTGCATAGGTTATAACAACCCGCTGCAAGCAACCGTCTGGTAAGAACCGAAGTAACGTTTCCCTGGTGCCTCATCGTAATTGTATCCGCAGCGTAGTACTCGCCGCCTCAATCTCACCACCCGGTTAAGGTCCGTATGCAGGTCTTTTATGCATACCCAGCGCACACTACACATAGCAACAGAAACCGTGAGTCACAGAATATCATAACGTGTGTCTTTGACAAACCCATCGGGATACCCGCCTTTCCGACCTGGACATACAGGAACTCCGTCACATTCGCTCCACCTCTGTTGCCCTCTATCCCCTCCACCTCCTCGATCTCGCCGTCTGCCGGCATGATGGCGGCCAACTCAGGTTCATTCGCATTCGCTTCGGACGGTCCCACAGAAACTTGCGTCCAAGACACCATCACTTGGTTTTGGAACGGAGCTCAGGACGCACTTTTCGACCTTGCCATCTCTCCCTCTATTTCACCTGCAACGGACACGGCGACATCCGAGAAGCGGGCCACGGCGAAGATGCTGCTCGCGTCGAGCCTCGACGCATCGAGTCTCATGTGGACATGGCCAAGCGTGAACGTGACACAAGGGACGTATCGGTTTTCGGCCGTCTTTGCAGGAGGACAGACAGTGACCTCACTACCCTTCTCCGTGGAGAACGGTACGGATGTATCGTGTTTGGGTGTGTCCAAACCTCCTATCTCTCCGATCCCCACAACATCTACATCTACACCTTCGACCTCTTCATCAACCTTCGCATCTACTATAACGAGGCCTCCCACCGCCGTCGTCCCGGATCCCACTGCGTCGTCATCAGTCAAGTCACATACGGGTGCGATCGCGGGGGGCGTAATTGGCGGTACCGCGCTGTTCGTTGGAGCAATTGTCGCTTTCTGGCTATTCATGCGCCGTCGTCGTCGCCCAAACCCTCCGACGAGCATCACACCAACCGAGGGACCGGATATGGATGTGGGGTGGAGCAACTCTTCAACCGGATCCGCTTTCACCAGAGACGAGAAAAGCTCTTCCTCTTTACCCTCGAACTCGGGCTCCCTCCGATTGGAACCAAATCGCCGCTCTCCTTCTGCCCTCGCGCTTACCGCACCAGCGCCCATCCCTCCCACGACGCCAGGTCCGTCCTGCGACATCCCTGTCCCACCGCCCCCAGAGAACGTGTCCCCGCGATCGGTGCCCCCATCCTCGTTTCCGCTCATGCGCAAGCACTCAGCTATGAGCGCTCTCGACAACGCATCAGAAATGTCCGTAAGCTCCGAGACACAGCGCCGGAGCTACGCGGGCTCGTGGGCCTCCCAGACCATCCACTCGCCCACGCCGTCGTCAGCGACGTCGCAGATGTACTTCCCCCGGGACAGCGTGCAGGAAGAGTGGATGTCGCACTGGCAGCACTTCGCCTCCAAGGCGGAGCAGGTCGCGCGGGAAGAGGAGGAGAGGTGTGGGGGAGGTAGAGCTGCGCGTAACGGCGAGTTGGCAGGGTCGGCGGGGCCTTTCAGCGGTCCCCGGGAGGGCTACGCTCCGGGTGGGAAGATTTGAGGAAGCTCAGCTCCGCGTGGGTGTGGACATACGTTTACCACAAAGCAGGTGCTGATCTTCGTTGTACCAGGCCCGTGTACCCACGAGAACTTGAAGAAGGTTGTGAATATCACCGGGGCGCCTCGCATAAGGCCTCGACTGGAATGCATCCTCGGCAATGGAGTGGTCCGCCGCGACATTGAGCGCATCTCAGTCGTTCGAGACCCAAGTTCCCCGTTCTGTGCACGTGCTCATCTGAGGACGCGACCATGTATATAGCGGTGGATACGGCACAATCAAAATTCGCAAGCGCCTTCGAAGGTGACGCGCATCACGATGCAACTCTCTTCTTCGTTCGACACTAGAGCTCATTGGTCGCACTTCTTCCCAGTGCCCCACGGTTTCCTGAATGGCGCATGGCTCTGGAACGAATGGATGTAATGAAGCACTGCGATCTCGTAAGGGGCGACCCGGTCCACGCACTACTTAAGTCGAATGCCTTTTGGCGCTCCCTCGGACCCGCTTCTTTGCTTTGGGACAACATATCACAGGACGTTGAGACGAGTACAAGGCCACCCGTCTGCACCTCAGGTGAGGGAAAGGCTCACCTCGACGCAGGTGGGAGTCGTAACATTCAACTCGACTCAGGAAACAGTGGCAGTGGTAGATGTTTGTCTAAGGGCGGGCCTGCCCGTCCGCCACAGCTTCTCCAATCCACCGCCCTTCTAGGGGGCACCTCAGAGCACTACACTCGCCCCGTTACCAACCCGGAGCCCCACCAACGACCTCAAGAGCCCTATGTCCCCCGCAAATCTCACATTCACCTCCCTTCCGTCCGCAGACACGTGCACTCGGTACACCGTCACATGGAACTACACTGGACCTCAGCAGAAGTTCACCCTTGCAGTTGGCCCCCTTTCCTCGCAGGGAGTCACATCGATGTATCGTGTTTTGGTAACCGACGTCGACGCCACATCGCAAGCGTGGACGTGGACGAGTGTCAATGTCACACAGGGGCTCTATATCTTTGTCGCCGATGGGACGGGGGTAGGCAGAATCGAAGGGAAGTCTACCGCATTCCTTGTCAACACCGGCGCAGACGTTTCATGCCTCGACGCGGAGAGCTCATCCTCAACGTCATATGGGAGCTCAACTTCCGCCGCAACCTCAACTGCCCGTGCTCAATCCGGGGTATATCCTATGCTCCTGTCCTCCCGTGCTGATTCAAGCCACCGCCACATCAACGCGGCCGCGATCGCTGGAGGCGTAGTCGGGGGATTTGCCGCTCTATGCATTTCATCTTTACTCGTATATCACATTTGGCGCAGACGTGCCGCTGTCTTCCCTCCCCGCGGAGAGACCCAAGGACCGAGACGAACTGCGCTATCGACAACCTCCGCACCACAAGGCGCGGATAAATACACCCCCCGCATACAAAGGACCCTAAAGATGCTTCCTGCGCTCCCGCGGCTGGAACCCAACCGCCGCGCACCGTCGAACCTCGCAATCTACTCCCCGGGGCCTGAGCCGTCCTCGATCTCGCCGCAGGTCCCGGCGTCCCCAAGCTTCTCTGCCCCTTTGTCGCCGCCGCCGCCACCCCGCGACGAACACCTTCCCTCAGCCTCGCTTCCAGTCTCCAATTCCCCACCATGGAGTCCTGTTCCGTCGACACCGAACCCGTTCGGGAGCGGAGCATCTGAAGTGGGCTCGCGGCACCTAAGCTTCGCGAGCTCGCAGTGGGTGCGGGACGCGGACTCGCCGGCGCCGTCGTCGGCGACGTCGCAAATGTACCGCGTCCGGGACAGCGCGCAGAGCGAGTGGGGCGCGTTGTGGCTGCGGCGACCCGAACTTCAAGCTCAGGGGCAAGAGGTCGCGCCAAGCAGCGAGGAGTTGGAAGGCTCTGCGGGGGTCTGCGGCGGCGAACTTGGAGCGGAGATGGTAGTGCACGGCCTAGGGGGCCGAGCGGACGTTTGAAGTGCTGCTTGCTTTCGCGGACGCCTCTTTTAGCTACCTGCGGCACCCCCGCAGCGGCCTTTTTGTGCTGTACAGATGGGGTTCTGCTCCAAGACTACGGTAGTACATGGCAGTTGGTGATTATAGAGGTGTAGGGCGCCTAGATGCGCAGGCTACCTTTTGACTCCGTACCTCCACGATGATTCCACTCCTCCTTACCGCCGCCCGTACAATTTGTCAATATACGATTTCTCGTGCACCCATCCACTCCTGTGATGACGACTCGCCCACTCTACGGAACCTCCTCAACGAACAGAAGGCTCCCATGCTGCGGTAGTGCTTATGCGAATTCGGGGAGCGCAGGTTTCCCTTCTTTTAAGTGAGCCCAGACCCCACCTGAACGTCCCACACCCCCACTCCACCCTCATTACCACCACGCCGAAAATGTCGGCGGACACAACTGCCTTTCAAAACTTTTGTCCTGGGCAGCTGTTCTCGAACGTCTGCTATGAGCCCGCATCTTGCACGCTGGACCATGACGTTCAGATATGCGAATTGTGTGCCGTCGTATGCTCTCCGGCCGCCAATTATAGCACCCACATGAACGGCCAGAAGCATCGTATGAACGAGGCCGACACGGACAAGTTCATTCCCACCGTATCCAACGCGATGAAGCGGTGTACAACCTGCTCTCGCAACATTCCTCGCGAGAGTTGGCTGCAGCATCTCAGGTCTGATGCGCACTACAGCCACCTAAAACTAGCTACTCTTAGGGCAGCTTTCGAACAGACCGAGTTCGATAAGCAAGGTGTCGTCGTCTCCCATACCGATGCCCTCGGCGTCGACTTTGGTGTCCTCAACTCGGATGAAGCCGCTGCAGGAGTCGAGGCAGAGATCCACATCTCCTCTGACAACACCGACCCCGTCACCATGGTCGGGACAGAGGTGCACTCTCGCGTGCCCAACCATGCCACACTGTACGTTTCTCAAGTATCTCTGTATCCACATTCGACACTGAGAGGAAGATCACAGCTTCACCCTCACCGATCTCGGCGCGGCGCCTACTGTAATCCCAGGCCGGCCCCTAGTCCTCACAACTCGCTTCTGCCACTCGGAGATCGGTCGCTACGAAGCGCGGCTCGAGCTCACCTTCCAAGGTGCGAGCGGAGCTCCGTTCGTCATCGCACGCCGACTCCTGGCCGTGGTGGGTGAGGCTACCGACAGGGAGCTCCTGAAGCCGGTGCGACCGTATGCCCCCGCGCGCCGCACTTATTGCGACGAGGACCTCCCTGTGGTGTCGGGACGGGTGCCCCCCACCAAGCATACCGAGTGGGCAAGAGAGCTACTTCACTTTCCTATCCCTCCGCCTCTACGACAGGTATTGGAGTCTGGACCGCCTCAGGAGGTTTCGGAGGCTCTCCGCGAACGGTGTTTCACAGGCCCACTGTCGCCAGCAAATTACCTCTTCTATTTCCAGACTCTGCTCTGGATCGAGGAGCATCGGACTGTGTATGTTCTATCTATCTAAAGCGAGCATGTCTGAGACATGTTACGTTGTAGGAAAGATCTCCAAGTATACAATCTGCCTGATGTTGCGTTCACTCAAAAGGGGTCCCTCTACACGTAAGCGCGTGGTGCCCAATGCCGTTGGTTCGTACTTACCCGGACACAGGGTGCTTGTGCACGGCCTCTCCGAGAAACGGCCGAGCATTGTTAGGGGTGAGTCTTTCCTTCACTCTGATGGATGCACGTGTTCACTTCAATGCTCGCCGTAGGCGACGTCATCCTGGCCCAGGAGCCCACTGGTTCTCAAAGTTTCCAGGGTTTTGTGCATGATGTCCGTGCGGAGGAGATTTATGTGCATTTCCATGGCACATTCCAAGCGATTGACAGAAGATACAACGTCTTCTTCCAATTAAACCGGACAACCCTCCGCCGCCAGCATCAAGCACTACTGGCGCCGATACCGAAACCGGAGCGACTGTTGTTCCCGGAGCCGGGCCAAGAAGGGTTGGCGTCCCCTGTCGCTCCTGGTGAGCCGCAATTCGAGCTCTTCGATATCTCAATCGGCGGCAATGCGCACCAACTTCAAGCTGTGAAGTCAATCCTGAGTCTTAGGCCAGGGACCGCGCCCTTCGTTGTGTTTGGCCCGTGAGTTCGATATACGCATTGATCCAAGCCGAATCGAATGCTTAATAACGTACTGCGCAGGCCGGGCACCGGCAAGACTGTCACAATAGTTGAAGCTATAAGGCAAATTCTTGACCAGAACCCCCACGCAAGAATTCTCGCCTGCGCGCCGAGCAATAGCGCCGCGGATCTCATCGCACAGCGCCTACTGGCGCTGTCGACTGAAGAGATGTTCCGTTGCAACGCCGCCTTCCGCGAACCCGGGTCTATACCTCCATTGCTGGTTCCCTACACCCTTCGTGAGGGGAACCAGTATGTACTCCCCTCTCTTGGTACGTTGATGAAGTACAAGGTCGTGGTGGCAACTTGCACAAACGCCTCATTCGCATACAACATTGGGGTTCCTGGGGGGCACTGGTCGCACGTCTTCGTCGACGAGGCTGGTCAGGCTTCCGAACCCGAACTTCTCACGGCCATCAAGCCCCTCAATAGGGAGAACACCCGCGTCATCCTCTCCGGCGACCCCAAGCAGCTGGGGCCCGTTATCCGTTCCAGCATAGCCCGTGAATTTGGGATGGACAGAAGCTATCTGGACCGCCTTCTTGGGCGTGAGATGTATAGTGCCGAGTGCGGTAGAGGAACTGCGTCAGTACATTCGTTATCTGGGAATGTGCGAAGGTCTCACTGAGCTGACACTGTTGATTCTCTCTTATAGGTATATCAAGCTGATCCAAAACTACCGTTCACACCCTGCGATCCTCCGCTTCCCGAATGAGAAGTTCTACGACGACGAACTGGAGGTCTGCGGCCCCGAGGAGGACATCAATTCCCTGATAAGATCCTCGCAACTCGTTGAACCAGGCTTCCCCGTCGTGTTCCATGCAATCTCCGGTTCGAACGTGCGAGAGGCATTTTCGCCTTCGTTCTTCAACATAGAGGAGGCCCTCCAGGTAAAATCCTATATATTGAAGTTGCTTCACGACCGGCGGAATCCGATCAGTGAGTTGCATCCCACTTGATTAATTGCCGGCCGGCCGGTACTGTGGTTGCTCATTGGGCGTTCAGCGGCGCACGAGATCGGCGTTATCTCGCCCTACCATGCCCAAGTGCGCAAGATCCGACGCCTTTTGTCCAATGGGAGCCTCTCGAACGTCAAAGTTGGGTCCGTCGAGGAGTTCCAAGGGCAGGTATGTACCGGCCTCGGGTAGCACTGGCCGCACCGCTACCCTAATATTGAACTCACCGCCGCGTCCACGTTGTAGGAACGTCGCGTGGTTATTTTGTCCACTGTGCGGAGCAGTACAGATCTGCTCGCATATGACGCGAAGTTCGCCTTGGGGTTCTTGTCAAACCCCCGTCGCTTCAACGGTGAGCCCTAGTGCTAACACCGTTCCCCGCTTCGCTAACGTTCTTATGATTACCCTGTCAGTGGCGGTCACGCGCGCGAAGGCGCTCCTCATCGTCGTCGGAGACGCTCCTCTCCTTTCGATCGACCCGCTTTGGAGGGCCTTCATGAACTACGTACACCTCAACGGCGGCTGGCGCGGCGACGAGCCTACGTGGGACACCACTGCGGCTGTCCAAGACGACGAGGACTACGCCAACGAACTGTGTGAGGCGATCGCGGCGGAGATGAGTACAGCCATTGCGCTGCTCGGGCCGCAAGAGGACATGGAGGGCGAGGCCAACGTAGAACGTGATTGGAATAACGACGGGGAGCCTGCGGAGTGGTAGTGCGAAAGCATGTAGAGGGATGCCACGGACATTTGTATGACTATTGCTGATGTAATAAGGAATTTCACTCGTGGTAATCTCGTAGGCCAGATATGCCAAGTGTTCGCGAGTAGAAACGACCGTGTAAGTTATATGCGCGTCGCAAATAGATGGGCAGAAGAGCTATAATTCAAGTGACCTGGGCAGCCGGAAACGCGGAGCACGAAAATTTGATCGGAGAAAGCGATTAGATGGGGACCTGCATACTTTCGCCACATCAGTCGTACCGTATACCATACTTATAGGCACACCATGAAGGTCAACTTCGTCAGCTTCACGTCGATGTTTCTTACCTTCAGATGTTGTCTATATGGCGCCACTCCATTGTGCACTCATATGGCATTTTAATCCTTTCAGATTTCAGTCTGAGGGGGGATAAGCGCACGCTACCGCAGCACATCCCCGACCGCCCGCGATATAGAGTGCAGAGTTTACTTTCGAGAATTGCCCTAGGTTTGGGACTTCTTTTCCCACCAAGGCCTCCATGCATGGGTGCAACGTGCGGTGTGCACCATTCCCAATCCACCCAGTTCTTGGCCCTCTTCCGCTCATCTCCTTGCCCTGTCGGCGGTGACTAGGGTGCGTCCATCAGCCAACCCAAGACTTTTTCGCTCTGTGACGGTCCGACTTTGACATGTAGCTTTGTAGCCCGCTCACATGGATCGCCTCGAGCAGCTGGAGCATGATAGGCGAGGCGTTACAGTGTCTCATAGAGATGGCGTCGATTTCGGCGTAGTCAACCTCGCTCGGTCTGAGCAAGGAATTGTCATGCCGCTCGAGATCGCAGCCTCCGTTACTGGTATCTCCCTCGTGAGGGTCGGCACCTACCAGCCCATCTCGAGCGACCAGAAAACCCCGTGAGCTAATTTCAATCTCTCAACGGGTCAATCGTGCTCATATCCCTGTTAGGTTCACTACATCCGTACAAAGCCTGTCCAGCCCAATCCTTCCCATCGGCGGCCGAGTGCATGTTGACGTTCGATTTCAATACAAACTGCGGGGTAGCTTCTCCGGGCGGCTCGAGCTCACATTCCGAGACCGTACGTCCACCTTCGTCATTACCCGCCGCCTCCGCATTGTGGTGGGCAACCCCGCCGATCACGAACTCCTCAAGCCCTCCGCGCCATACGTCAAACGCAAAAAAGTCCCATGGCAAAAGGATGCCTCAGTTGTAGAGGGAGAACGACCGCCGGCCATGAGCTACGCAACCAAGTGGAAGCGCAAGCTCCCAATGGTTCCCGTCCCTCCCGAGCTGTCCGCCATCCTATCCACTGGAGATCCGACGACTGTCGTGGATGCCGTGAGAGCGCAATATCTTCCGGACATATTTCATTCCGGATCCTACGGCCAACACTTTCACATATTGCTGTGGGTAGAAGAGGCGCGTCTAATGTGAGCTTCTTCGGAGTCATGGGCACGGTAACGGTGTATCCCGCTGACGTTCACTCATCGCCTTCACCTTCATAGAGAGGACCTGAAGATGTACGATATGGAAGGCGTCAGGCTCGCTAAGCAAGGTCGTCTATATTCGTGAGTTCTAGCTTTCGGCTGTTGTCCTTCGCTTGTTCGAACGTCTACCCAGGCTCCCGGTTCCCGGCTTAGCAGAGAAACGTCCGAGTGTAGTCATAGGTGAGCCCTTGCAAGCATTTCATCGCAACCAGCATGCATTAACGCATCCCACAAGGCGATTCAATCCTTGCCCAGGTCCCAGGAGCTGGTGATCGCGACCTGACTTATAGAGGGTTCGTGCATGAAGTAGCACGGGACAGCATACGAGTCGGATTTCATCCCAAATTCAATGGAAGTGCACAATACAACATCCGATTTCAGTTCAACCGTACTCCAACACGACGACAACACCAAGCGGTCCTCGCTGATTCAACCTCGACTCAGAGGCTCCTCTTCCCCGTCCTCGGGAATGAAGGTGTCTCAAAACCGATAGATATCTCTCAGCATACCATCTCTCTCTTCAACATAATGATAGCCTCAAACACTGCACAATTGCAAGCTGTCAAGACCATTATGAATCTCAGACCAGCAGCTGCGCCGTTCAAGCTATGGGGGCCGTAAGTTCGAGCCGTCGCCCCTTTAAGAAGTTATCAGCTCATCTTGGCCGCCTTATGATGTTATAGCCCCGGTACTGGGAAAACCGTCGTGGCGGTGGAATCCATGCTCCAGGTCCTACGCCAATACCCGTCCATGAAGATTTTGGCGTGCGCTCCGAGCAACAGTGCCGCGGACCTCATCGCTCAACGGCTCTCATCCTCTCTATCCCCCCAACAGATGTTTCGCTGCAACGCTGTCTTCCGCCCGCTGACCACGCTCCCTAAGGGCCTCGAGCCCTATGTTCGTGTCCATGACAATCATTTCGTTCTCCCCACCCTTGCCGAGCTCAACGCGTATAGGGTCATTGTCTCGACGTGTGGCAACGCGTCGTTCGCATACAATATCGGGATGGCGACAGGGCACTTCGCATATATCTTCATCGACGAGGCGGGCCAAGCGTCGGAGCCCGAGATCATGACGGCCGTCAAAGGCATAACGGGACCGGAAACGCGCGTCGTCCTGTCCGGCGACCCGAAGCAGCTCGGGCCCGTCATTCGCTCGAGTGTCGCGCGCGAGCTCGGGCTCGGAAAAAGCTACATGGAGCGCCTCATGGACCTGCCTGTCTATAGCGCGCCAGCCGCGCGCGGCCGCTCGTACGTAGCACCCCTCCTCGCGAGTGATTTGCACTTAGCACTCACATTCCCCTCGAATACTAGGGTCATCAAACTCGTTAAGAACTACCGCTCCCACTCTACGATCTTGCGCTACCCCAACGAGCAGTTCTACGGCGGTGAGCTAGAGGCATGCGCCGCGCCCGCCGAGGTCGACGCATTCCTTGGCTCCCCGCAGCTCGTCGCGCCGCACTTCCCTGTCGTCTTCCAACACGTCCCGGGCGAGAACGAGCGCGAGGCGACGTCGCCATCATACTTCAACATCCTCGAAGCCACAGAGGTCGTCGAGCGCGTCCAGAGACTGCTCGCGGACCACGCGCACCCCATCCGTGAGTGGCGCCTGTGCAATTGTGATGAGTGGAGCTAACAGCAAGCACACCTAGGACCCGAGGACATCGGGGTGATCACCCCCTACTACGCTCAGGCACGCAAGATCCGCCTCTTGCTGAAGCAGGCGGGCGTTGATGGCACTACCGTTTGCAGTGTTGAGCTGATGCAGGGCCAGGTGCGTGCACATGCTACGGCCGTAACCTCGTGGGCTGCGAGCTCATTACACGCTGCGGCCGCAGGAGCGGCGCGTGATTATTCTCTCGACGGTGCGAAGCAGCAGGGATTTGCTCTCGTACGACGCGCGCTTCACGCTTGGATTCGTCGCGAACCCGCGCAGGTTCAACGGTGCGTACCGTGACCCGTCTCCCCTCCGGCTCCGCGAAGCTGACCCTCTGCGACCGCAGTCGCTGTCACCCGCGCGAAGGCGCTACTCATTGTCATCGGCGACTCCTCCGTCCTCTCCATCGACCCGCTCTGGCGCGGCTTCCTCAACTACGTCTTTCTCCACGGCGGCTGGAGCGGCGACGTGCCGAGCTGGAACCCGCACGCCCCCGTCGACACGACTGTGGACTACGCGGCGCAGATGCGCGAAGCGGCGGTCGCAGAGATGGACGCGCTCGTCGCGCGCCTTGCGGAGGGCGAGGATACCGAGGGCGCCGCGAACATCGATGTGCCGTTTGTGGAGGCCGAGTAGGATGCTGGCGGTTGGACTCATTGATCTCATCTTACCGTAGGCTTGGCGTACCTGTATACGTAATCACATTTAGCTAGATAGGCGATATAATTTTTAGCGCCTCTAGGCTAGGGCAGCCGGGCAGGCCTTACACCGCCAGACAGGGAGCAGTGGATTCTATGAGAGATTTTGA